>CAMXCT020006556.1:889526-1122283 GCA_947184155.2 Cladocopium goreaui | reverse complement strand
CCGTAGTGCAAAAAACAAATCTTCCACGTTAACTAAAGTGACAATTCGGAGGTTTACTTCCATGTTAGTTGCAAGGGGGGGGGTAAACTGCAAATTTGTGTTCTTTGGATCTGAGCCTTTTTTTTTTGGGCTAGTTCTTTTTGCCACGAGTTCCCCGGGAATCCTGGGCATTTGTTGATTAACGTAGAAATTTTGTTTGTTTCAAGATAAAGCTGGGAATGCCTCCATTTTTTAACAACCAACGATTGGAACGGATAACTTACATAGAAATTTGCTACTTGAAGTAGGATGTGGGCAGTGCCATGTTAGCGAGCGCTCGGTCCTCCTTTTACCGTAGTGCAAAAAAAAAAATCTTCCACGTTAACTAAAGTGACAATTCGGAGGTTTACTTCCATGTTAGTTGCAATGGGGGGGGCAAACTGCAAATTTGTGTTCTTTGGATCTGAGCCTTTTTTTTTTGGCTAGTTCTTTTTGCCACGAGTTCCCCGGGAATCCTGGGCATTTGTTGATTAACGTAGAAATTTTGATTTTTTCAAGATAAAGCTGGGAATGCCTCCATTTTTTAACAACCAACGATTGGAACGGATAACTTACATAGAAATTTGCTACTTGAAGTCGGATGTGGGAAGTACCATGTTAGCGAGCACCAATTTGGCACCATTGATTTCGAAAGGTTGCATCCTCAATCGCTCGGACATGACAGGGGTGAGAAGATAGATGCAAAGAAGAAAAAAATGATGTGGCGGTCAGTCTGGGGGTTTTAGGGATCGCCCTAGAAGGATGTATTCAACTTGAGGGGAGAACATGTTAACATAGAAGTTGCCAACCTGATGTCTGGACCCTCAAGTTACTTCCACGTAAGGGTTTTTAGTCTCAGTTTTCACACTTCCATGATGAATATGTTACTGACATATCTGATGAGCTACTTCCATGTAAGAGATTCACGGTCAGTTTTTCTGCATTTGCTGGCCCGGTAGCCCAGTTTCACTTTTTCCCCAGGAATTGGACGTAAACGACTTCCATGTAAACCGACAGGTTTTTCCGTCCTGACTTCCACGGTAAAAGGACCCGGTGTAGATATGTAGATTTATTTTTAGACAAAAAAATATATGTATAGGCTAGGGGTGCTCGTTTGCATTTGAATACTGTAAATGCATCCATGTTTTCTCAAGTATAGGCAGTATAGGTGTACATTGGTCCCTCATGCTGTCTTCCAACCATGGTCTTGGCTCGATCTGAAGCAAGCCTAGGCCCTAAGGCCACTCAACGCGGAATCCAGAGAATTTTTTCTTTATTTGAGCTGGTGTCAATTAAATATTCTACAAGTATAACATGTCTAATATGTATGTATGTATATATATGTGTGTATATATATATTATATATATATTATATATATATATTGTATATCGGTTTTAGGGTCGTTCATCCCATCATTTGTGCATCCAAAGAAAAATGGCGACTTTTGATGACCATCCCCCAAGATTGATCTCCCATTTTTGTGGTGCCCCTCGTGGTCCTCCGGCGATCGTCTTCTCACAGAAAATTTTCTCCGCCGATCACTTGGTTTTTTCCAGAGATTGATGATATCAAACATCAAATAATAGCCACCTCAAAGCCAATAGGGAACTTAGGGAACCTAGAAAGTTACGTTTTAAAATTCATGAAATGACAGCCTCATTTTTTCATATTTTTTCCATCAAAGTATATTTTTTAGTTACAATCACTGTTCAGATCATTTGCAGAAGCAACTTCCAAAAACAAAAAGGCAAACCTTACCCTCTGGTAAACTAACATAGCTATGGAAAATCACCATTTAGAGTGAGTTTTCCCAGCTACAAAATGGTGGATCTTTCCAGTTCGCTATTTTGACATAACCAAGGCGCATGGAGTTGAGCAACACCAGAATTCCAGCGGTGTAGTTGATCGCAGCTTCCTGGGGGTCGGAGTTAACTCTCTCAGCAAATTGAGATGGAAAATTTGTTTGGTTAGTTGGGAAAAAAAAACTTGTTAAACAGATTTTTTTTGACCACATTCAATGGATTCTTCAATTTAGTTGGTGATTTTATGACGGTTTTTGACCACATTCACCGATTTTGATATGGGTCTTGTGAAAATTTAGGTCCAAATCGATTGGTGAATCATAATTTTACATGTAAAAATAACGTGAAAATTGGTGGGGAGCCGGACAGGAACTAGAGTAGCACTAAATATATATATATATATAGAATCTATAGGCTACATCGGCTAGATTGGCAATCAAAGTTTGCAAGGAGCTCAGCCGATTGAGTTGGTCTACGTGAACTGTGGGAACTATGGTGATGTGATGTGGATATTGGATGGGTGAAACGAAATCAACGACTTGTACTTGAGAGGGGGGGGACGAAAGGTAGGGGGGGGAAGACAGGAGGGAGAGGCAAGAGAAGGTGCGACTGTTTGTAACGCAAGCACGCCGACGACGACGACGACGACTACTACTACTACTACTACGACTACTACTACTATGACGACTACTACTACTATGACGACTACTACTACCACTACTACTACTACTACCACCACTACCACTACGACTACGACTACGACTACGACGACGACTACTACTACTACTACTACTACGACTACTAGTACTACTACGACTACTACTACTACGACTACTACTACTACTATGAGGACTACTACTACTACTACTACTACTACTACTACTACTACTACTATGAGGACTACTACTACTACTACTATGAGGACTACTACCACTACTACTACTACTACTACTACTATGAGGACTACTACTACTACTACGACGACAACTACTACGACGACAACGACGACGACGACTACTACTACTACTATACTACTACTACTACTACGACGACTACTTCTACTACTACGACTACTACTACTATATGACGACGACGACGACGACTACTACTACTACTACTACGGCTACTACTACTACGACGACGACTACTACTACTACTGCTACTACTACTACGGACGGACGGACTACGACGAGGACGGCGGGGACGATTGGACGGCGACGACGGAGACGACGGCGACGACGAAGGGACGACGACGACGCCGACAGGGGACGACGATCGACAGAGACGCACGAAGAGAAGGGAAGAAGGAAGTAACACGAACCACGAACCACGACACACGACCACGACCCCCACCAAACCGACACAAAGAAAACGGATCACAAGACCAAGACCAAGAACAAGCGCACACGACCAAGGGCGACGGGACGACGATCGGGATGGAATTACAATATGATCGACTATTTTTACTACTACTACTACCTTAGGAGGTTTCAAGGACGTCCCCGAGGCTCCTAAGGAGAGGACACCAATGGGACAAAGGCCTTTGAAAAACTCATACTTAAGAGTATTCCAGTTTCGTCCCCTTGTCGTCCTCCCCTTAGGAGGTTCAAGGACAACCCTGAAGCTCCTAAGGAGAGGACATTCCCACCCGTTGATTCGAGGTCCGTTGATTTTTTTTTGATGCTCCTAAGGAGAGGACAAAAAACACATATTAAGTAGCCAAGACTGTCTCCAAATCAAAGCTTTCCTTGAATCTCCCAATATTTGTGGGTAATCGTCTCTTAGATTCAACCCATTGGTAGATTCGACCAGAAACCCAAAGTCTTTACCCTGACGCTTCAACCCACCCCAGCCAATTCCTATTTTTGCGAAAAGTCCATCGCGACCTGCTATGTACAAAAACTGACTAAGTATGTAACGCAGATTCAAAGTGAGAAGTCGGAACAGCGTCAAAACAAGCCAAAGCAGCTTTGACAGCCGGAAGCAGCTTGCCTGATGCTGCAAGGGCTTGGCTGAAACAGCTACCGCTAATGCGGAAGCAGCCTCACTTGAGGTCAAAGTTTGAAAACACTTCGCAAGCAGGAGCCGAGTCTGAAGGGCCGAAACAGCCCTCCTCGCTGCGTGGACATGCTGAGCCGAAGCAGCCGAACAGCCACCGCCCTCCTGAAGCTCCAGAGCCCGCCTTTGTCCTTTGATGCTTTTGGATTTTTTTTTGCATGTGAATGGGCTTTGTGATTTCATTGTTTGCTCAGACGCTTGTCAATCCGCTTTGGCTAGAACCCTGCAGTCAACACCCCATGGCGTGCGCAACCAAGTTCCCAGCTCTGGGTGATGACACGAAATACGGAACTGTGAGCCCCATGTCAAGCACAAGACATGCCACTTGGATCGAAGCCATCTGCCATTGCAAAAGCAGCAATGCTGCTGTTGTGTTTGACAGCTACTGACCCAAATTGCAAACGAGAAATAAAAATAAATCAGCAAATTTCAAATACCTCTTCAGCTGCCTCGACGAGAAAAATTGAAAGAGCCCATGGAAAGTGAAAAAAAGTGTACGAATATGTATGAAATTTGTAAAGGAAAGGACCAAGGAAACAAACAACATGTTCCGTACATGTCTTGGATGTCACAAGTTAGGGTTGCAAAGGGTATTCCAAATCAGCCATTGTTGAAGCAAACGAGATTCTCAAATAGCTTAGCCAAACACAAAAAAATACAAAAAAATATCTCAGGCCAAAAAAAAATACAAAAATGCGGCTAAATATAAGTAAGACGAAATTCGATTGTGCACTGCAGATCACTGCAGAGCTTCTTGAAGCTTCAACGTTGACATGCGATAGGGATGAAATCAGTTCTGGCGGGAAGCATTGGTTCCAACGTTTGGGAACGAGCAGTTCCTCGAACCTGGAACATGTGCTCCCAAGATTGGGAAGCATTGGTTCCCTTGTTTGGGAACTGCTAGTTCCTAGAACTGGGAGCCCGTGGTTCCAAGATTGGGAAGCATTGGTTCGAACATTTGGGAACCAGCTCTTCGAACTGGGAAAGATTGGAAAGCATTCGTTCGAACGTTTGGGAACTGCTATCCTAGAACTGGGAACCCGTGGTTCCAAGATTGGGAAGCATTGGCTCGAACGTTTGGGAACTAGCAGTTTCTTGAACGGGGAACCCGTGGTTCTAAGATTGGGACGCATTGGTTCCAACGTTTGGGAACCAGCAGTTCCGCTGTTGTCGCAACCAATTCGCACGGCAAAAAAAGGCGTTTCTGAAACCTTTTCTATCTGGGGTCTATGCCGGTGCAATTTTTGGGAGATTTTAATACATCCAGTGCCGTATTTTCTAGGGAGTATTTAGTATTTGTCTGGTTGGTGGTTGACCTACCCCTCTGAAAAATATGAAAGTCAGTTGGGGCTATTATTCCCAACAGACGGGAAAATATAAAATGTTCCAACCCCCCAGCCAGTTTAATCAGTTTAGCATTTGTTTTGTGAACGATGAATTGTCGAGTTTTGGCCCATCACTGCTTCGGCCTTCTTTGATCTTAACTTAGGATGGTGTTCCGGAGATAATGCTATTGTTTCTCAAGCCTCCCTTCTAGCTCTGCCCTAAATATGTGGATATATAGATATATACATACGTATGTATAGAGAGATATTTATATATATATAATTGTATATATATGTGTGTGTGTGTATGTATACGCTTGTGTATATGTAGACAGAGCTAATTCAATTTATCAAGTTCAAGATGACTGAGCCCCAAACGAGAACCAACAAGGTTTCTCCATTCCATTTGCCCAGCAGAAATCAAAGTTGCACCCCACAGACACATCGAATCAAGCGTATCGGCGTATCGTTCTCAAACTTATGAAGGCACAAATCACCAAAATGCTCCACATTCATAAGTTGCAAACCCATATCCGTTTCAATGCGGAGAGTGAAAAGTACTGTAACAAACATCGCATGCGTTTTTGCAACAAACCACACAGGTCCTACGACCGACCCAACTAAATCCTGGTGATATTTATGTCAAGTATGTAGCTCCACAAAAGTCCCATGCAAGTGCTGCAAGTAGCCTGCAAAAGTGATCCTGAGCAGGTGCTGGAGACTGTCTAGGCATGTCTAGGCATGACTTGTCCACTGACTAAGTGGGATGCTCATGGTAGCGGGAAAAAACATGGCTGCATCATTCATGGGTGAGGGAAAATCCACTCACCTGCGAAACCTTAAAATTGCCTGGCTGCCACCGTTGGATCGGGGGTCCCGGTATTACAAGGCAGCCGTGAGGTATCATATGGTAACTATGTCTATACTGTTGCCTCGAATTGGTCATAAGGTGTCATAAGTTTGGAACAAGATAGGAAGCAACGCTTCCCGCATACGATCCCGAACTTGAAAGAAATTCATCCTCATGTTGCTAAATCACAAAAATCAGTTGTATATCAATCTCTCGTATCATCTAGTCATAGTCATCCCAAGTGACCTTCATAAACCACTCCTGGGGACGGTGGATCCCTATCGCCCTGGTGGCAGCTGAGGGGCTCATAGAGGGTGTACAAAGCCTTGGCCGGGCTCCGAGTGCCGGGGGCCCAGTGGATCACCATAGACCCTGAATACATCTTACCTGGTAATTTAACATAGCTATGGCCCATAGAAATAGTTGATTTACCCAGCTACAAAAAGGTGATGTTCCATAGTTATGTGGCTGTTTACCAGAGGTTAATAATCTTACTATTCATTTAGAAAAATGTGATTGAAAAGTCTCGAAAAGTTCCACTACGTTCCACTTCTTTGTTTTGAACCTCGTGTATGAAACCGAACTTGCGACTCCAAAGTCAATCACTGCAGGCGTTTTTAGAAAACTGGTTGATTGAGAGGGCAAACACTGGAAAATCAATGATGAAACGACATTGTACCATGTATAACCATGTATAATCAGTTGTATACCATGTATAACCCCCTATATTTCAACGGTAAAAAAACATGGTTATACCATGTTCAAGATGTCTGAAAGACTCCTTGAGGTTTGGGGCAATTTCGTCACGACAGCGTGAACCAAGGCGGCAGGGATTCACAAGAAACCCTGGTTTCAGGAATGGAATGGAAGGAAGAACAGCCACGTTTCAACCAAGGGAAACAAAACCAACCTCAACGCCATCAAGGAATTTTCCGGAAAAACACTACAACAGGAAGGAATATCAAAAACACATCTTCATAACATATCACCAACCACAAATTCTGAATACAAGGCTAGTTGCTACCTATTTGGGGCTGAAATCATCCACCAACGGGTCGCTACTCTGGGAGTGGCTTTCCAGGTTTTTTCCTCTCCATTTCTCATCTTTTTTTTAGCCGCAAAAAAAAAAAAAACATGAAAAATCTATCTAATATGAGGTCCCAAAAAAAATCTTCCAGCTCCAAATGAATTTTGCTGGGTACCACCAGGCTGTCAGAAATCCCAATCCCAGGCGCATGGTATGCGGTACCATAGCGCATCCAGACCCATTCGCGATCCTCCAAGTGGTTCACCGGATTTGAGATGAAATCCTGGCCGCACACAGGTCGCACAAGTCGCCCTTAAAAAAAACTTTTGTCAACCAGGACGGGACTTGAACCATGAACTGGATGTTTAACAATCTAATCAGAAAAGTAAGGGGATCTATAGTTAATCATTGTCAATTTTTAATGCAGCTAAGTTGATTTATAACTAAACTGGTGGTGATAATAATGGATATATCTACAGTTGGATCGCTTTTAAAAACCAACAATTACAACTTGGGGGGGCCTGCTTGCAGCGTGTTTGTCGTCGGGTTTTCCTGCAAATTTGCTCTTCATCCAGTTCTGATGTTTTTCAAGGGAAGTTCAGCGAAACAAATCAGAAGTTAAGCAACCAAAATGGCAGTGAATGAGCAACTGATCACTGGTTGGTGGTTTTAACCATCTTGAAAAATGATGGAGTTCGTCAATGGGAAGGATGACATCCCATATATGAAATGGAAAAATAATCCAAATGTTCCAAGCCACCAACCAGATCAGAAATTCCTAGAAATTCCGCCACAAAAATCGCCCCGCGTCCTGCAGTAGGGTGGCCAGGATTAAGGCACTCATCGACATGAAGACCGTTAACAGCACCATTGCCTAACGTCGGCGGGTTCCCTGTTCAGGCGGTTTTTCAAAGAACGAGGTGAAGTCTGGGACCTCTCCCCATGAAAAATCACTTCGATCAGGTTAAATTTTGCTGAATTAACCCATCCAAATTAAGTCAAATCGATGTTAAAATCTCAAAATCTCATTCTTCATGGTGCAATCCCGCATTTTTCCATCTCAGATCTGCTCTCATCTCTGCCCAGTAACCCAGCCCAATGAGGGAAGAAAGCACTGACAGGCTTTCCTGAGACCCAATGGCAGGAGGGAAAAGCTGCTCCTGGACCTGAGATACCTGAGATGATACCTTCGTTGGAGGAAATTGCTAGACAAAGAGGCGAAAAAGTGGCGATAATTGCTCAGAATGGCTTGGAGCCAGCTTTTTTTTACACTGCTTTCGGGGAAAAGCAAATGGAAGAGGATTTGGCTAAGGAAAATGATGGCATGACTTGGAATTAGTTGGAACTAATCGACTTCCATTGGAGTGGATGAGATCTAACTGGAAATCATAGGATTTAAACGAAATTCATGGGATCGAATTGAGTCGATCTAATTAACCGGATTTAACTGGAATTTACGGGGTATTCATTGGAATAAACGGTGTTAACATGTATTAACATGTATTAACATATATTAACATGTATTAACAAAAAAATAAAGGATAGATTCAAATGAATTGATCTTTTCCCTAGGGAAAATGCTGGGATTGATGGGATCTGGTTTACAGATGATGGTCGGGATCCAGCTCGGGGGATTTGAAATGGGGAAATGCGTCACCAGAATTTAAAGGATTGAATTGGCTAACCAAGAACAATAGTTTTTTGTAAACGTTTACCAAAGGGTAAATGCAAATGATCTTAGATGTGATTGCAACTTTAAAATACATCATATGGACAAAAATGAGGCTATCATTTAATACCCTCGATCTGGTTATTTAACATAGCCATGGTATAGATGGCCCATAGAAATGGATGGTTTACCGAACTTAAAAATGGTGATTTTCCATGGCTATGTTAATGTTAAACAACCAGATGGTAGCTAACCAAGAACAATTCTGGGAAAAATGATGAAAATCAACCACAATTGGTGTGGAATTTTCATGATGTGTAATGAATATACAAGCAAAAATATGATTTTGGTTTGTTTGCAAATGATTGGGGTACTGCGGTACGCCCCAAAAAATTACACTGTTGGCGAACACGATGTTTGGCCAATCAATTATTTAGGGGTGCCCTGATTTTGGACAAACCAAATAGAGCCGGTATGGGATACTGGGTGCCTAGGTGCCATCATTTCAATATTTGATTGCGGAAAATGGGGTTGCCCCTCTATTACTACTCAAGAGTGGTGGGAAAAGAGCATTTATTGCCATTTGTTGTTCTCTATGGGAGGCCCATGGCGTTTGCAATATGAGAAAATCGTCAAGCCCCTTCTCTGAGACAATGGGAGGTCTTCAGGATCCTAAAATGGAGGTACCGATTCCATATATAAGGCCTAAAATTCAGGCCTATGTAAGGTAATATCCCCACAAAATATGGCCAAACATATGGTACGTTTACGTACCTCCATCTGTTGGATCCTGGAGATCTCCCATTGATCTCTTGATGTTTCCGGGTTTCCTTGAAAATAGGGCACCCACGATTTACAAACACATCCACCACACGTGGCTGCCAAGGATCACCAACAGCCGCAAGCCCTTGAACAACCTCAAGGTCCTGCAAAGTGACTGGACATGGGGCCTGACATTCTTGGAACAGATTCTCTATGATTCTCTTAGGTATGTATGTCCATTATAATAATTATCAAGGATATCTCTCTCACATATTTGATATACTAATATCATTTAATACTCATATTCATATACTATACATATACATATATATATATGTAACATTAGATAACCCATCATTATTCATGTGTGAATGCTTGGTAGAAAATATAGAAACCCTATGGTTTCCCATAGATTTTCCCAACATCATCAGCCTGTCTCTGCCGGTCCTCACCATACGCATAGCGCGGAAGGCCTTCAGCGCCCGCACCAGGCGCAGCAGCACGATGTTCTTCGGTTCTCCTAGCGATTTTCGGGGGGATTTCCGAATGGGCTGCGCCCCAATAGCTGGTTTAATTCATGAAAAAATCATGAACATAAATGGATCAGAACTGGGGGTGACCCTATTATCCCTGTTTTAGAAAGCCACCAAGTTGCGCCATTCATGTTTTTTCTTAGGGAAAGCGCTGAGTTGTTCCACGAGAACATGAGGAATAGCTCGCGCCTAAAAAAGGCAACGACAGACGATGACCACTTAGGCTTGTTCGGACCATGTAACGCTAAAGCATGCACTCAATCCGCAGCAGTAAGAAGGTTGAAGTTAGGATACCAGCAAACATGGTATTTCATCACCAGCAAAAATGTGGTAAAGTGACATGTTTGACCAGCCAAAAATGTGGTTCAGCAGAAACTGTTCAATGGATTTGAATGGATTTGAACATCATTGGATTGGTTTAAGGGAAAATCTACAGGAAACCATGGATTTTACCATTAAATATGGGGCTTTCCTGTAAATTTTCCCTTAAACCAATCCAATGAGAACAGCGAAAAAATGTGACGATTTTAGGAATTTCACCAGCTCAATTGATCCGCCTCCGAAGCCGTCGCTTTGAATCATGGGGAGGATCACAAACCTTGGATGTGCACTGTGCAAGACGACAGGCTGATCTCTATATATATATAATGTGTGTAATGTATATGTATATTATATGTATAGATATATATTATATATATATACATACCCTATATGTCAGAATATTTTTCCAAGAGGGCATATTCTCAATATTCCCAACATGTGCGAATCCTGGGACAAGGACATCTATGTTCCCAATTCCCATTCCAGTGGACCAAACGAAAATCACCCCGGCCAAGCAACATATCGAACAGGCCAGCAATCACCAGAAAGGCCTCACGCGTGATTCCCAGGCATTCAACGCTTTCCTTAACCTATAGCGACCCCAAAATAGATGCCGAAAAGTGAGAAACCTGGAAATACAAAGCAAATATCATTGATAACATCCTGGAAAACACGGTTCTATCTCTTTAGGGCTTGCTTTTAAGCAACCCTCAAATAGTTTGCGAATAATTGCTTAACAGTAGAATAACTTAATGGCCTGATACGAGCTGATACTTATTGTGGCAACTCCCAAAAAGATGAAGAAGTTGGTTTGGCGATGACTCGTTGGCTGCGACGCCATCATCTACTGTCAAGCCTTAACCCCGGTGATTCAAAAAACATACCCTCTGGTAAACTAACAAAAAACTATTGAAAATGGCCATAGAAATAGTTGAGTTACCCATTAAAAATGATGATTTTCAATAGTTATGTTAAATTATCAGAGGGTAGTACTCACCCAGTGAATCACCCAAGGAATCACCAATCATAAGGGTTTACAAAGGTCCTCTTCACCAACAACCACCAAAAAACGCTGAAGCGTAGAATGCGGACCGTGCGATTGGGAGAAATTTGAGGAGAGCTTAGAATACCAGCTAAGGGCCTTCTTGCAGCGATGAAGTTAGAATGCGAAAACGAGTGATACATTCCAAGCTTCAGTCCTATACCCCCAAAACCCCTCTTGCGGGTGATTTTCATGAAACATTCTAGTCTTGAGTTACCATAAAAAGCCTCACCCATACGTTCAGTTACCGGTCCCAAACGGGTAACTTCCGATGAAATCCAGCTTTAAGGCGACCCCTGGGCTGCGAAAAAATGGGGGGTCACCATTTTGAGTCGGAGATTGGAACACTTTTCAGGCTCGCTCCCTCGGAAAATCACCGAACCGTTGATTCAGGATGTGAATTGACATTCTAGACTCTAGACATTGAAATCTGTTTAAACCTGTACCCACGCAAAAGACAACCTGGTTGGTGGTTTCAATCCCTCTGAAAATATTAGTCAGTTGGGAAGGATTATCCCATATATTATGAAAAAAATAATCCAAATGTTCCAAACCACCAACCAGCACTGGGTTTTTTGGAGGACTCCGGCTGAATTTCCCCCAGATCACCAGCTGGTGCTGGACAAAATGGCGATGGCGCTTTCCCCATCCCACACTCTGCCGCCAAAATGCATCGAACCAAAACCTTGGCACGTCGTTTTCCCAGAACTGGACGCGAAAATCTATAGGAAAGCTCTATGAGACTCTATCAGACTCATGTTCATTCATGGTTTTCCATGGTTTTCCATTGATTTTCCTTCGTTTTCCATGGATTTTCCGTGGTTTTCCACGGATTCTCCGTGGTTTTCCATGGCTTTTCCATAGTCTTCTATGGTTTTTCCATGGTTTTCTTGTGGTTTTCTATGGTTAAAAAAACGCCCGGGCGTTCATCCATTTTCAACCCAAGCAAGCCATCGCTGGCACGAGATAGGATGCGTACCCTGAGCATATCACTATAGAATGTACTATGGATGATCTCGATGTGATAATTTATATCTGGTTGATTCTGGTTGGTGGTTTACCTACCCCTCTGAAAAATGATGGAGTTCGTCAATGGGAAGGATGACATCGCAAATATGAAATGGAAAATATAATTCATGTTTGAAACCACCAACCAGATATGCTAGTGATATGCTAAGGGTACGATTTCACTAAGGGTACATGATAGTGATATACTATAGTTATCATCCATACCAATATGCTCCATGGTGCTGCTATATTTACTACAAAACTGTGCAATTTTTGGGGTAAATGTAGGTAAATATTCCATACATGGAGCATCTGAGTATGGATGATAATTGATATTTCCGGTTGATATAGTACTTGGATAACTCAATGACGATAAAAGGTGGTTGACTATGAACCTTGGTCATATCATACCCTTAGCACAGTACTTGAATGTAACTGATCACTGTATATCACTATTAAGGACTACAGTACTTGAATGTAACTGATCACTGTATATCACTATTAAGGACTACCAACCCGACACGCTCCTCACATCTCCTCACATCTATTTCATGGAAGCCTGCGGGCGCCCCATTTCATGGTCCCCCACGCTCCTTGTCTCCTTTATCGGGCCGTTTTCAGCCCCAAATATGCCTATAATATAGTAAATATAGGTTATATATTTAATATGGTGGTTTCCTAAAATGGGGGTACTCCAAAATTGATGGTTTATAAATTTTATAATGCAAAATCCTGTGGGGGTGGTGGTTGTAGCCACATTTCCTATGCAAAAGTGGAGCGACGGAGATACAAATTGAATTTCATTCCGGGATAGCGTTCAATTGCCAAAAAAAATGGCTTAACTATGGTTGGTTTATGGTCGATATAACTATAGTTAATGGGGGTTATAATGGTTAATGGTTTATACACCAACTTATATATAACTGTTCTGTCCATAAATGTATATATACATGTAGTATGCCCAAATAAACTACCCCCAATTCTGCGTGCAAAATAGCGACACCCAAAAAAAAACGTACTTGGTGGCTAATCCCACTCACCCTACCTGCAGCTGTGGTGAACTAACCCACTCACAAACCATTATATCAATTATATCCCAATATGTCTCCATTATACCATTGTTTTTGATGGTTAAATCATGTTAAATCCCTATTTTAGATCGGTTTAATTACCTATTCCCACTCACTAATTGGGCTGAACCACCAAGCTGTCATTGGGATGATATAGGGGTAAATCTCCAAACAAACATGGGTTTACATGGGTTTACCAAAATGGTTTACTGATGGTTTTGCTGTAAATTTACCAAGACTGAGGCTTTCCAATGAAGTTGAAGTTATTGAAGTTGAAGTTGAAGTTGTAGTTGTTGTAGTTGTTGTTGCTGCTGCTGCTATTGTTGTTGTTGTTGTTGTCGTCGTTGTTGTTGTTGTTGTTGACTCTTTTGCCCCACGATTCCCCAGGACTTCCTGCCCAGCAACGCGATATCATGCAGCACCTTTCGTCGTTCCAGACCGATGCGAATGAGGAGCCTCCAGAGGTCAACGCGCTCGGATGGATCGGGCAGCGGATTTCAATGGAAAAAACGAGGTATCATATCAGGATGGGGCCCCCAAGATAGCTAAGTTGCCTTATGAGTGGCTTAACTATCATTTATGGTAGGGATAACTATTGTTAACGGGGTTTATAAACCACCCTTATAACTGGGGGGGGCCATCCTGTATATTTGTATGATTTAAATGGTATTATCATGTATTATCACACATTATTTCAGTGAAAACACAAGGATGCTCATGAAACCCAGGGGATTCACAGGGATTGATTATTGGGTTTCATACATTGTAGGGAATTACAGGTGGCCAACACATGCCTGAGATATGGTTGAGTCTCTACTGGAGATGGCATTCACTCGTAAACATAGAGAGATGTGGAAAAGCAATCATGAATGTAGACCATGTTCCAAAGAATCTTTCCGCGTCCTTGTGTTACTTTGGCCCGGGCATTGCCAATTTCAAAATGTTAAAGCGTCAGAACTTCCCGTTTTTCGGAGAAGATTGATTACCTTATTCTATTCTAAATGCAACGCTACAGCAGTGTTTTAAGGTGATATTAGTTACATATCAGCCCGCATTGGGATTCATCATGACTGATGAACAATCAGGATGCAAGCAGAGTAAGCAAAGAAACTACAGCATGGGTGTAACCAAGAACCATTCAGCTAGAAGCCATGAACCAGGTGTTTTTAGCAAACTCAACCAGGGTTTCATTGTATCTTAGCCAACTAAAGCGGGCTTAGCTCCAAGAATCACCAACGGTGACAGTTAGCGAGCCGTCTTGGTAAAGTCCAATAAAACACATCACGCAACTATGGGGGATGCAATCGGCAACAGATACTTGAAGTACTTGAAGGTGATTTAAAAAAAAAACAACCCCTGATAATAGGGGGTTCCATTTACAATGTTCCCATGAATTCTGGGAGGGAATCATGTTTGATCGTTTTTTTCGGTAAGATCTGCCCTCCGGGAAATTGAAAATAGCGAGAATGGATGGCCCATTGATGATTTACCTCTATTAGAGTGGCGATGTCTCATGGCTATGTTTCATGTTAAATGACCAGAGGGTAGCGGGTAGCCATTTCAATTGTGTCCTGCTATTTTGGTCAGGTTTACATTACCAACTTCATGAGCGAAGCAAAATGCGTCTCCTTTATGGTAAGCTTGACGTGCGAATTGTTGAACCACCATCAACTCCAAGTTTTGAGCCAAAGGATTTCTTCCCTGAGCCACATGAATAAGAACAACAAGGGCCATATATTTTCATAGATTTTCATAGATGCATAGGATTTCAGATCCAGTGGGTGAAAACTGGGAACCCCTAAAAAATTAGAAGGTCAATTACCTCAGAAATGATCCACGAATCTCTGGTATTTCACTGGTCATTTTGATCCATCCCCAGTTCCCCACTCCGAAAAAAATGTGTGCCCGAAAGGGGGTCGACTCAATCTGTGCACATGTGCTCTTGAATACCCTCTGGTAATTAAACATGTTGCTATTGAACATGGCCATAGAAATAGTGAGTTTTCCCATGAAAAAATCTGGTTATGACTTGATTATCCCACGTAATGCTTATAACATGGCAAAAATCCGGGGCACGGTGCGGGGCAGCGAGGGTGGCACGGTCAGGGGCTGGAGATCAAAAAAGTAGGACATCTGGTGCTTGGGATAGCTCACTAGCGCGGTCTAATGCATGTCACAGCTTGGAGATGATCCCTGGGTAGTGTTGAAGTACATCCTGGCAGAAGTTACTACCCAGGTACTACCCAGGAATCGACCTGACAGTTGCGCCAAGCATTATAGACGCCAAACCGTTTCGGTGACACTTACGATAAGCATTATAATTCTGCAATGCTTAGCATAACTGTTCCAGGATTCCTGGGTAGTACCTGGGCAGTGTCTGGGTAGTCCTGGGAAGTCCTGGGCAATCCTGGGCGGTTCTGGGTTAAGAATCTGATAGCCGAACCCCTTATGGTCAAAGGAACCCAAACTTGGACATTGCAAAAGTCAAATTCTATTTCCACAGCACTTTAGTTCCAGAACCATGAAAGAACATAGAATTAGCGCCCAGGAACCCAGAATTAGCGCCCAGGAACCCAGAATATGATTTTCACGTTATAAGCATTACATGGGTCAATCAAGTTATGACTAACATAGCTATTGAAAATGGCCATAGAAATAGTGGATTTACCCAGCTATAAAATGGTGATTTTCCATGGTTATGTGGCTGTTTACCAGAGGGTAATCTTGAATATTCAGTGGCAGTGGCTCAAATCATTGACCCAATTGCATGATTTTTCGTCATTTGAGTCGTGATTTTTCTGAACGCGAGCCGCGGCCAAGAGGCTCGAAGAGGAAGATGAAGACAAAACAACCTCGCGGAGGATTTGGCTTTTTTATAGTACTTAATGGCTGGTTGGTGGCTTTAACCATCTTGAAAAATATTGTTCAATGGGAAGGATTATCCCATATATTATGGAAAATAGTCAAAAAAAACATCCAAATGTTCCAAACCACCAACCAGATCAACCAGTATTGGGCTTTAAGCAACAAAAATATACAAAAATCGCGATAAAAAATGGGATTCAGTGGGATTTAACCAAGAAAGATGCCAAATGATGGGATTTCAAACGGGGTTAGCCCCTGAGAAAAACGTGCCAGTTTGCTGCCTGGAATTCATGTAATATGTTGAACAGGTGCAGTAAATCATCTAACTAAATCATCTATAAATAGTGATTTTGCCCAGCTATATTACCCGAGGGTCTCTTGAATCTTGTGGATTTGCCCCTCAAGAGGGCTCCACCCAAAAAGATAGTAAACATATGACAAAATAATTGGGGAATAAACATATGTGCGATTGATTTCCCGGATTTGGCAAAGAAATAATAAACCATCCCCAAAGCTGGCTGGTATATACGTAGTATAAACCCTCCAAATAATGGATGGTTTGTTATTGCTTTACTAACATTATGGTGGCAAAAAAACGAAATTGACCAATGGTGTTTTTTGTTCATCACCGCTTCCAAGACACCGTCCAGGAATCGGAAGACCGGCTGCCAATCTGACCTGGGATGTCGAGCGGTGGAAGGGAAGCAGCAAGACTTTGAAGCCATGGGCCACGGCCATATGGTTAATGCATGGTTAATGCATGGTTAATGCATGGTTAATGCATGGTTAATGCATGGTTAATGTATGGTTAATGTATGGTTAATGCATGGTTAATGATCATTAATGTATGGTTAATGTATGGTTAATGTATGGTTAATGATGGTTAATGATCATTAATGATGGTTAATGTATGGTTAATGTATGGTTAATGATGGTTAATGATCATTAATGATGGTTAATGTATGGTTAATGATGGGGTTTCCTGAAATGGGGGTACCCTAAAATCCCTAAAATAGATGGTTTACAATGGAAAATGAATGAAAATGAATCTATGAATAGATGATTATCTGATTGAGGGGTACCCCCATTTCAGGAAACCTCCATATATGATACGTATATAGTCATGGTGAATCTTAGATCATCTGTCCAAAAATCGAATCTTCAGCTGGTAGTACATTTTACCATTGATACCAATCGAAAAGATTCGAAAAACACAAACTTTCCCCATTTGTCAATGACCCCGAAGAAATCCCGGTTTAGTAGGGGATTTACTCATACAAGGTGGTGCCCCAGTTCATTAGCTAAGTTGGGGTGAACTAATAACTCCAATTTCACTATGGTAAAAATGGTATATATATCATGATATAGTTGGTTTATAACTCCAATAACTATGGTTTTTGGTAGATATAACTATAGTTAATGGGGTTTTTGTTAACCAACAAACATCACTGAGGGGCACCACCTTGTAGCTGGAACTTCTGTACCTTTGTGTCTTTTGATTTTTTGGGACTCATCGACTCATCATCCCAAAGGCTACCAGCTGCTGGACCCACCATGACCCACCGCTCACCAAATCCCATGGTGAGGGTTACCCGACATAGTAAACATACACAAAACGATGGAAAATCACCATTTTTCATGTGAAAACTCACTATTTCGACTGGGCCGTTTTCAATAGCAAACTGTTAAATTACCAGAGGGTTAGTGTTTCATGACGGCTGAATGCCATTTTTCAACAGTTGGATGAAACCCCTGTGCTTTTCACCTCGCAGAACGCCATCGCCAAGGCACAATTTGGCGGAATCCGTCCGCATGCCCAACCTCGCCACGATGAAGAGGCTAGGTAAAGAGAGGTGTTTTCCCAGCAACTGGGAAAAGGCCGATGTCACGAGCATGTCTTGACCTCCACACTTCTCCAACTGATTGCTTACCATCTGGTTATTTAATGGAAGTTTTAATGGGAAAATCATCTATAAATGGGTTATTTTCCATGGCTATGTTAAATAGCCAGAGGGTATATGGAGTTGATGTGGCTTATTTTAGCCCCCATGAATCTCGACAATTCACTTCTTTATATGACCAAAAACCTCCAATGTCCTTAAATGTGGCTTGAAAATTTGAAAATCCTCTACATAGCTGGCACGGAAAAATCATCATCTAACGGTATAAATGGATGATTTTCCATTGCCGTGTTTGGTTACCAGAGGGTACCCAGTTTGAGATGGTGATTTTTGTGTTACCATCCCCTGACATCAGAAACACCCGCTATTCTATGGTCCTAGAATGTCCCATTCTATGTCCCAAATATGGGTGTTGTGGGTTGGGATTTAATACCCTCTGGTGAACTAACATAGCAATGGAAAATGGTGGATTTTCCCATGAAAAATGGTGATTTTCCATTGCTATGTTAGTTCACCAGAGGGTATGTCTTTCAAAAAAGTACTGTATTATGTTCTTGTCCCCATCATGTTCCCATTGTTTTTTCGCTTGGTTCCTGTTGCTTATCCCACTATATAATTACATTCCCGCCAACCCCAATAGCCCCTGGTAAACGAACAGTTTGCTATGGAAAATGGATGAACATGGCCATTTATAGTTGATTTACCCATGAAAAATTGTGATTTTCTATAGTTAAACGTTTACCAGACGGTAAAAACTATAAAGATTGACCTCATGATATCGCCATTATCTCCAATCCTACCACATGTTTTGGTGTTTAAATCAGGTTAAATCCACATAAAAATGGAGAATGGTCCATTTGGTTCGGTGATTTACCGGTCAAAACGGTGACTGTTCATAGCAAACTGGCACAAATGACCAAAGGGTATCATTCATCCAACGATTAAGTTGTAGGGGCCCCATATCCCAACTTATGGAGGTTTTAATATTTTTAATCCAGTTATACCCATGATTTCCACCCCAACTGGACCGGACTTTTCTTATTTTGACTTGTTGGATTTCATATGAGCCATGGTCAATACTCACTATATGGTTGATGGTCATCCCATCCATAATAAGGATCCTTATAATGGTTATTATAAATCCCTATGAACCATTGGATGACTAGCCCCTATTAATGGTTATTAACCATGAGTATTGACCATAGCTCATATGATGTTCCAGATCATTTCCGCCAATTTTTCGAGAAGGGGCTCTTTGCCGATCGCTCCGCCTTCGATTTCAAGTTCCAGCAGCATGAGCCTGGGGAATATGCAGGTAACATAGATTCTGGATTTTTAAGGGCTAGAGATTATGATAGCTTATTACAGGTTATTCTCGGTTTTATATTGAGAGAAGATGAGAAAAAATAAGATCAAATAATAACAGGATGATATGATATAATGACATAAGATAAGGTATGTAAGTTTAAGATCAGAATGGATTACTCCTCCTCCTTTTACCGTAGCGGAAAAAAAAATATTTTTTTTTCTTCCACGTTAACTAAAGTGACAATTCGGAGGTTTACTTCCATGTTAGTTGCAATGGGGGGGGCAAACTGCAAATTTGTGTTCTTTGGATCTGAGCCTTTTTTTTTTTGGCTAGTTCTTTTTGCCACGAGTTCCCCGGGAATCCTGGGCATTTGTTGATTAACGTAGAAATTTTGATAAATTTTGATTTTTTCAAGATAAAGCTGGGAATGCCTCCATTTTTTAACAACCAACGATTGGAACGGATAACTTACATAGAAATTTGCTACTTGAAGTAGGATGTGGGCAGTGCCATGTTCGCGAGCGCTCGGTCCTCCTTTTACCGTAGTGCAAAAAAAAATATCTTCCACGTTAACTAAAGTGACAATTCGGAGGTTTACTTCCATGTTAGTTGCAATGGGGGGGTAAACTGCAAATTTGAGTTCTTTGGATCTGAGCCCTTTTTTTTTGGCTAGTTCTTTTTGCCACGGGTGTCCCGGGAATCCTGGGCATTTGTTGATTAACGTAGAAATTTTGATAAATTTTGAATTTTTCAAGATAAAGCTGGGAATGCCTCCATTTTTTAACAACCAACGATTGGAACGGATAACTTACATAGAAATTTGCTACTTGAAGTAGGATGTGGGCAGTGCCATGTTAGCGAGCGCTCGGTCCTCCTTTTACCGCAGTGCAAAAAAAAATCTTCCACGTTAACTAAAGTGACAATTCGGAGGTTTACTTCCATGTTAGTTGCAATGGGGGGGGCAAACTGCAAATTTGTGTTCTTTGGATCTGAGCCTTTTTTTTTTGGCTAGTTCTTTTTGCCACGAGTTCCCCGGGAATCCTGGGCATTTGTTGATTAACGTAGAAATTTTGATTTTTTCAAGATAAAGCTGGGAATGCCTCCATTTTTTAACAACCAACGATTGGAACGGATAACTTACATAGAAATTTGCTACTTGAAGTCGGATGTGGGAAGTACCATGTTAGCGAGCACCAATTTGGCACCATTGATTTCGAAAGGTTGCATCCTCAATCGCTCGGACATGACAGGGGTGAGAAGATAGATGCAAAGAAGAAAAAAATGATGTGGCGGTCAGTCCGGGGGTTTTAGGGATCGCCCTAGAGGGATGTATTCAACATGAGGGGAGAACATGTTAACATAGAAGTTGCCAACCTGATGTCTGGACCCTCAAGTTACTTCCACGTAAGGGTTTTTAGTCTCAGTTTTCACACTTCCATGATGAATATGTTACTGACATATCTGATGAGCTACTTCCATGTAAGAGATTCACGGTCAGTTTTTCTGCATTTGCTGGCCCGGTAGCCCAGTTTCACTTTTTCCCCAGGAATTGGACGTAAACGACTTCCATGTAAACCGACAGGTTTTTCCGTCCTGACTTCCACGGTAAAAGGACCCGGTGTAGATATGTAGATTTATTTTTAGACAAAAAAATATATGTATAGGCTAGGGGTGCTCGTTTGCATTTGAATACTGTAAATGCATCCATGTTTTCTCAAGTATAGGCAGTATAGGTGTACATTGGTCCCTCATGCTGTCTTCCAACCATGGTCTTGGCTCGATCTGAAGCAAGCCTAGGCCCTAAGGCCACTCAACGCGGAATCCAGAGAATTTTTTCTTTATTTGAGCTGGTGTCAATTAAATATTCTACAAGTATAACATGTCTAATATGTATGTATGTATATATATGTGTGTATATATATATTATATATATATTATATATATATATTGTATATCGGTTTTAGGGTCGTTCATCCCATCATTTGTGCATCCAAAGAAAAATGGCGACTTTTGATGACCATCCCCCAAGATTGATCTCCCATTTTTGTGGTGCCCCTCGTGGTCCTCCGGCGATCGTCTTCTCACAGAAAATTTTCTCCGCCGATCACTTGGTTTTTTCCAGAGATTGATGATATCAAACATCAAATAATAGCCACCTCAAAGCCAATAGGGAACTTAGGGAACCTAGAAAGTTACGTTTTAAAATTCATGAAATGACAGCCTCATTTTTTCATATTTTTTCCATCAAAGTATATTTTTTAGTTACAATCACTGTTCAGATCATTTGCAGAAGCAACTTCCAAAAACAAAAAGGCAAACCTTACCCTCTGGTAAACTAACATAGCTATGGAAAATCACCATTTAGAGTGAGTTTTCCCAGCTACAAAATGGTGGATCTTTCCAGTTCGCTATTTTGACATAACCAAGGCGCATGGAGTTGAGCAACACCAGAATTCCAGCGGTGTAGTTGATCGCAGCTTCCTGGGGGTCGGAGTTAACTCTCTCAGCAAATTGAGATGGAAAATTTGTTTGGTTAGTTGGGAAAAAAAAACTTGTTAAACAGATTTTTTTTGACCACATTCAATGGATTCTTCAATTTAGTTGGTGATTTTATGACGGTTTTTGACCACATTCACCGATTTTGATATGGGTCTTGTGAAAATTTAGGTCCAAATCGATTGGTGAATCATAATTTTACATGTAAAAATAACGTGAAAATTGGTGGGGAGCCGGACAGGAACTAGAGTAGCACTAAATATATATATATATAGAATCTATAGGCTACATCGGCTAGATTGGCAATCAAAGTTTGCAAGGAGCTCAGCCGATTGAGTTGGTCTACGTGAACTGTGGGAACTATGGTGATGTGATGTGGATATTGGATGGGTGAAACGAAATCAACGACTTGTACTTGAGAGGGGGGGGACGAAAGGTAGGGGGGGGAAAGACAGGAGGGAGAGGCAAGAGAAGGTGCGACCGTTTGTAACGCAAGCACGCCGACGACGACGACTACTACTACTACGACTACTACTACTATGACGACTACTACTACTATGACGACTACTACTACCACTACTACTACTACTACTACTACCACCACTACCACTACGACTACGACTACGACGACTACTACTACTACTACTACTACGACTACTAGTACTACTACTACTATGAGGACTACTACTACTACTATGAGGACTACTACTACTACTACTACTACTACTACTACTACTACTACTACTACTACTACTACTACTATGACTACTACTACTACTACTATGAGGACTACTACTACTACTACTATGAGGACTACTACTACTACTACTACGACGACAACGACGACGACGACTACTACTACTACTACTACTACTATACTACTACTACTACGACGACTACTTCTACTACTACGACTACTACTACTATGTGACGACGACGACGACGACTACTACTACTACTACTACGGCTACTACTACTACGACGACGACTACTACTACTACTGCTACTACTACTACTACTGCTACTACTATTACTTTTACTATTACTTCTACTACTACGACTGCTACTACTACTACTACTACTACTACTACTACTACTACTACTACTACTACTACTACTACTACTACTACTACTACCACTACCACTACCACTACCACTACCACTACCACTACCACTACCACTACTACTACTACTACTACTACTACTACTACTACTACTACTACTACTACTACTACGCCCAGGCCCGTTACACTTTACATTCAATTGAGAAGATCAACAAGGGTATTAGGGAATATTAAACTCCCACCCCTGTTAAACTTTACATTGAATTGGGAAGATCAACAAGGGTATTAGGGAATATTAAACTCCCACCCCCGTTAAACTTTGCATTCAATTGGGAAGATCAACAAGGGTATTAGGGAATATTAAACTCCCACCCCGGTTAAACTTTACATTCAATTGCGAAGATCAACAAGCGGATTCATGACTTCGTGGAAATTGCGTTGAAGAGTTTGCCGATTTCTAACGTTAGATGTATAAGGTAGGCATTTTGGACAAGAATCGGTTGGAAAGAAACTTTTGGAGTTTGAAAAGCTCACCCAAGCAGCTGGAATGTTTGTGTGCTTGTTGTTGGTGAATCGTTATTCTTGTAGGTATACCGTGTTGTCAGCACGCGGACTCGTTGGACGGGCCTCCAGGGAGTCGACTGAGCTAGTTGTTGACGCTGTGGAGGCGCTTCCGCCACGTCTACATAAAGTATCGTTTTTTGTTCTGTACAATGACGTTCCGAACTCCGAATACGTGGACCCGGTGGAGGGGCCTCCAAAGGGTCAACCAAGTGAGGGGTTGACTCTGTGGAGGCTCTCCCACCGGGTCCACAGAAACTATTGTTTTTGGTTAGTTGTTGACTTTGTGATTTCTAGCAAGTTTACATAAAGTCCAACCGGGTCCACAGAAACTAATGTTTTTGGTTAGCTGTTGACCTTGTGATTTCTACTAAGTATACATAAAAAATCGTTTTTTGTTCTGTAGAATTACGTTCCGAACTCCGAATAGGTGGGCCCGGTGGAGGGGCCTCCAGAGGGTCAACCAAGTGAGGGGTTGACTCTGTGGAGGCTCTCCCACCGGGTCCACAGAAACTATTGTTTTTGGTTAGTTGTTGACTTTGTGATTTCTAGCAAGTTTACCTAAAGTCCAACCGGGTCCACAGAAACTAATGTTTTTGGTTAGTTGTTGACCTTGTGATTTCTACTAAGTATACATAAAATATCGTTTTTTGTTCTGTACAAGTACGTTCCGAACTCCGAATACGTGGACCCGGTGGAGGGGCCTCCAGAGGGTCAACCAAGTTAGGGGTTGACTCTGTGGAGGTTCTCCCACTAACAAGGGTATTAGGGAATATTAAACTCCCACCCCGGTTAAACTTTACATTGGAATATTAAACTCCCACCCCCGTTAAACTTTGCATTCAATTGGGAAGATCAACAAATGTATTAGGGTATATTAAACTCCCACCCCCGTTAAACTTTACATTCAATTGGGAAGATCAACAAGGGGATTAGGGAATATTAAACTCCCATCCCCGTTAAACTTTGCATTCAATTGGGAAGATCAACAAGGGTATTAGGGAATAGTAAACTCCTACCCCCGTTAAACTTTACAGTCAATTGGGATGTTGATGATGTTGATGATGTTGATGTTGTTGCTGATGATGCTGATGATGATGATGATGTTGATGAAATGAGGGAAAATTTCGTCATCCGTTTGCCCAAACGAACGACACGGGGAATCTCACAAAACATTGGCCCTGCGCAGTCAAAACGCACTTTCCCGGGCAGCACATCCGTCCTGGCCGTAGTACTACTACTACTACTACTACTTTTACTACTACTACTACTACTACTACTACTACTACTACTACTACTACTACTACTACTACTACTACGACTGCTACTACTACGACGATGACGGCTACGACTACGACTACGACGACTACTACTATCATTCGTATGGCACCTATCTCACTAGAATTTACCAAAGAACAGAAAACATCATTTTTTCGGGGTTGCGCTTCATCTCGCCTCGATGAAGCACAACCAAGTGCTTGGGAGCACAACCAAAGTCATTTATCGCACAAACATGAGCTTGGTTGCGCCCCCAAACGCTAGGTTGCGCTTCATCTCGCCTCGATGAAGCACAACCTTGGAAAAAGATATTTTTTTATCTTCTTTGGTAAATTTATGTCATCCAGACCGTAGCATATTCTAACTTCGCGAAAAACGCGAAAAAAGTATCAACGTCGGAAAAGCGAAAAAGCAAAGCAGCAAAATCTTAAAAACACAAAAGCAGAATAAAAGGAGAAAAAAGAAAGGAAAAACACGGAGAGGCTCAAAGGGAAAAATGAAACAAGAGTTACATTTTTTGTTTTTTCACGCTTTCTTTCAAGTTTTTTCGACAGGCAAAATAATCTATGGTCTGGAAGACATAAATTTACCAAAGAAGATAAAAAAAAATATCATTTTCCAAGGTTGTGCTTCATCGAGGGGAGATGAAGCGCAACCCAGCGTTTGGGGGCGCAACCAAGCTCATTTTTGTGCGATAAATGACTTTGGCTGTGCTCCCAAGCACTTGGTTGTGCTTCATCGAGGCGAGATGAAGCGCAACCCCGAAAAAATGATGTTTTCTGTTCTTTGGTAAATTCTAGTGAGATAGGTGCCATGCGAATGATATGAATAGGGGTCAGCATGATGTTAACGTTTATGTTCATCGTGGCACACCCAGTGGCGAAATGCTTTGATCCAAACATATCCAACGGCGACATGATGACATGATACACTCCACTACACCACCACACTACATTTCACTACTCTACATTGCACTGAATGACACTGCACCACAAATAGACAGGTAGACAGGTAGACAGATAGACAGATAGACAGATAGCAAGATAGACAGATAGACAGATAGACAGATAGACAGATAGACAGACAGACAGACAGATAGATAGATAGATAGACAGACAGATAGCCAGGTAGACAGATAGATAGATGAAAGAGAGAGAGAGAGATAGATAGATAGATACATAGATAGACCGACAGATAGATAGATAAATAGATAGATAGAGAGAGTTTTGAGCGATAGATGGGTGGAGAGATAGAGAGATAGATAGATAGAAAGATAGACAGATAGATAGGTAGATAGATAGACAGACAGATAGATAGATAGATAGATGGCTAGATAGATTGATAGATAGATAGATGGCTAGATAGATAGGTAGATAGAAAGACAGATAGACAGATAGACAGGTAGACAGATAGACCGATGAAAAAGAGAGAGAGAGAGATAGATAGATAGATAGATAGATAGAGAGATAGATAGATGGCTAGACAGATAGATAGATCGATGGATAGATAGATAGATAGATCGATCGATAGAAAGATAGATAGATCGATAGATAGATAGATAGATAAATATATAGATAGAGAGATAGATAGATAGATAGGTAGATAAATAGATATATATGTATAGATAGATAGATCGATAGATCGATAGATAGATAGATAGATAGAAGGATAGGTAGGTAGGTAGGTAGGTAGGTAGATAGATAGATAGATAGATAGATTAGATCAATATATAGATAGAGAGATAGATAGATAGATGAATAGATAGATATGTATATATATAGATAGATAGATAGATAGATCGATAGATCGATAGATAGGTAGAAGGATGAATAGATAGATAGATAGATAGATAGATAGATAGTTCGGGGAACAATATAACACTATTGGCCTTCTGCTTTTTTATTCGCGGGTGCTGTGAGACCAGGGGTTCAACATTGAATTTAAAAAACTCAATGGGCGCAATTGAAAATGAATGAAAAAAAGGATCTCACAAACTCAGTTCGGTAAAAAATCTTGTCTTGGGAGGGGCTTTATTATTAACCTCCCAACATTACTCTGTGTGTGTGTGCTTGTGATTGTTCCACTTTTCTTTTTTAGGTGGTGTACTTACTGGTGTGGCTGATTGAACAGAGCAATTACTGGATTCATTGTCACACAACGAGGAAAATCAAGCCTTAAAAGCGTCCATCTTGCCTTTGTTGTTTTTTTTAGGTGCTTGTTGAACCCTTATTGACCCTGTGCCATTCCATCTTGCGGCCATGTTGGGCCTATGCCAGGCTTATGCTGACGCTTTGTGGCATTTGTTGAAAGCTAATTGATCCCATGTCAGGCCATCTTCCCTCTATGTTGGCTCTATGCTGCGTTTATTTCATCTTCTAGGAAACAGATTCGGAAAAATTTGCCTATTCCAAGAACACAGAAAGTACACATTTCTGGACCAAACATGAGCTCAATTTCATCCATGTCGTCCACTTTTCAGACGCTTGTTGAGCCCCATGTCAGGTCATCTTGCAGGTTTGTTGTGCCATTGTTGCGCGTATGTTGCTTTTTGTTGGCTTTTGACTTGCTGGCCCCAAGTACGTCCATGTCAGCTATGTTGGGCCTACATATCTTGGAATCATTTTGCAAGGGCCTGGTCCAGGCCTGGGTGCCTGCCTGTTCTTATGCCCGCCGGGCGTAAGCGCAGGCGGGGCTTTGGCAGCGCAGGTTTGGCAGGGTAAAGGCTGTTTTTGCATCATTTTAGGCCCAAAACCTGTTCGATGAAGGGCCTGCCTGTTCTTATGCCCGGCGGGCATAAGCGCAGGCGGGTGAAAAGGAGACATTTCATCCACAGGATTGTTTTGCCGTGGATTCCCATGAGAAAGGGAAATTTCATCCATGGAATGGAGCCAGTTTGCAATGAAATGGCCAATTTGAAATGAAATGGGGCCAGTCTGGGGTAACTGGGGGTGTAAGCCAAGTACATAGACGACAGTCCATTTGGATGACTTAGTAAACCAGAGCTATGAAACATTATAAGTGGTATGACGTGTCCAGTGTTGCTTTCTTGCTTGGCTGTGACGAATTCAGAGCCAACAAATGCCCCACAGAATTACGACCGAGTTTGTGAGCGGAGTAGAAAAACTCGGTCGTAATTTTTTTTCCCTTCTACAATGCCCGAGAAAGGATTCTAGGTGTATGTTGCAGACCATGGGGCCAGTTGACTATGGCCACTAACCAGATAACTCCTTTGTATCCATGTATGTTTGTAAATATGTCTGTCTGTCTGTCTGTATGTCTGTATGTATGTATGTATGTATGTATGAATGTAATGTTATGTAATGTGATGTAATGTTATGTCACATTAAGTCGTGTAATGTTCTGTTATGTTACATCATGTATGTCTGTATGTATGTATGTATGTATGTATGTATGTATGTATGTGATGTAATGTTTTTTCACACTAAGTCATATAATGTTATGTTATGATACATCATGTATGTCTGTATGTATGTATGTATGTATGTGCGTATCTGCGTATGTGTGTATGTGTGTATGTCTGTATGTCTGTATGTCTGTATGTCTGTATGTCTGTATGTCTGTATGTATGTATGTATGTATGTATGTGCGTATGTCTGTGTGTATGTATGTGCGTATGTCTGTGTGTATGTATGTATGTATGTATGTATGTATGTATGTATGTATGTATGTATGTATGTATGTATGATAGATATATAGATAGAGAGATAGATAGATAGATAAATAGATATATAGATATATATATATATAGATAGATGGATAGATAGATAGATAGATAGATAGATAGATAGAGAGATAGAAGGATATAGATAGATAGATAGATAGATAAATAAACAAATAGATGGATAGATAAATAAACAAATAGATGGATAGATAGATAGATAGATAGATAGACAGATAGAAGCATCGATCGATAAATAGATAGATCGATAGCTAAATAGATCGATAAAAAGATAGATAGATAGATCGATCGATAGGTAGATATATAGATACATAGAAGGATAGATAGATAAATAGATACATAGATAGACAACTAAATAGATAGATACATGGATAGATAGATGGATAAGGAGGTAAGTACATAGTCAGAGAAAAAGAAAGAAAGAGATGCGGACCAGGGGGGAATCGAATGGGGGGGGCCAAGAACACAGAAAGTACACATTTCTGGGCCAAACATGAGCTCAATTTCGTCCATGTCGTCCACTTTTCAGACGCTTGTTGAGCCCCATGTCAGGTCATCTTGCAGGTTTGTTGTGCCATTGTTGCGCGTATGTTGCTTTTTGTTGGCTTTTGACTTGCTGGCCCCAAGTACGTCCATGGCAGCTATGTTGGGCCTACATATCTTGGAATCATCTTGCAAGGGCCTGGTCCAGGCCTGGGTGCCTGCCTGTTCTTATGCCCGCCGGGCGTAAGCGCAGGCGGGGCTTTGGCAGCGCAGGTTTGGCAGGGTAAAGGCTGTTTTTTCACCATTTTAGGCCCAAAACCTGTTCGATGAAGGGCCTGCCTGTTCTTATGCCCGGCGGGCATAAGCGCAGGCGGGTGAAAAGGAGACATTTCATCCACAGGGTTGTTTTGCCGTGGATTCCCATGAGAAAGGGAAATTTCATCCATGGAATGGAGCCAGTTTGCAATGAAATGGCCAATTTGAAATGAAATGGAGCCAGTCTGGGGTAACTGGGGGGTGTAAGCCAAGTACATAGACGACAGTCCATTTGGATGACTTAGTAAACCAGAGCTATGAAACATTATAAGTGGTATGACGTGTCCAGTGTTGCTTTCTTGCTTGGCTGTGACGAATTCAGAGCCAACAAATGCCCCACAGAATTACGACCGAGTTTGTGAGCGGAGTAGAAAAACTCGGTCGTAATTTTTTTCCTTCTACAATGCCCGAGAAAGGATTCTAGGTGTATGTTGCAGACCATGGGGCCAGTTGACTATGGCCACTAACCAGATAACTCCTTTGTATCCATGTATGTTTGTAAATATGTCTGTCTGTCTGTCTGTCTGTCTGTCTGTCTTTCTGTCTGTATGTATGTATGTATGTATGAATGTAATGTTATGTAATGTGGTGTAATGTTATGTCACATTAAGTCGTGTAATGTTATGTTATGTTACATCATGTATGTCTGTATGTATGTATGTATGTATGTCTGTATGTATGTATGTATGTATGTGATGTAATGTTTTTCACACTAAGTCATATAATGTTATGTTATGTTACATCATGTATGTCTGTATGTATGTATGTATGTATGTGCGTATCTGCGTATGTGTGTATGTGTGTATGTCTGTATGTATGTCTGTATGTATGTATGTATGTATGTATGTATGTGCGTATGTCTGTGTGTATGTATGTATGTATGTATGTATGTATGTATGTATGTATGTATGTATGTATGTATGTATGTATGTATGTATGTATGTATGTATGTATGTATGTATGTATGTATGTATGTATGTATGTATGTATGTATGTATGATAGATATATAGATAGAGAGATACGATAGATAGATAATAGATAAATAGATATATATATATATAGATAGATGATAGATAGATAGATAGATAGAGAGATAGAAGGATATAGATAGATAGATAGATAGATAAATAAACAAATAGATGGATAGATAGATAGACAGATAGAAGCATCGATCGATAAATAGATAGATCGATAGCTAAATAGATCGATCAAAAGATAGATAGATAGATAGATAGATAGAGATAGATCGATAGATAGATAGATAGATACATAGAAGGATAGATAGATAAATAGATACATAGATAGGCAACTAAATAGATAGATACATGGATAGATAGATGGATAAGGAGGTAAGTACATAGTCAGAGAAAAAGAAAGAAAGAGATGCGGACCAGGGGGGAATCGAATGGGGGGGGGGCCCCCCCCCCCTAAGTCTCCGTTCGTGACTCTCGGCTCTCAATTTCCGGGAAAGGAGCACCCACCTCCCCCAGTACTAAACTAGTACTAAAGTACATAGAACTCAGGTAGCCTAGGCTACCTTTCGTGATATCTTGAAATCATGGTGTGAATCGTGAAGCCACAAGGACTTTGGTCTATAAACTTAATTTTCTTTACACAACTTCTCGTATCTCGCATCTTTTCCTACACCCAGTATCTTCTCAGCACCACAGGGTCGCCTCCCAAAGAGCTGCAGCTTCAAGGCGATGCTCTCGCCTCAGGTAGGCTTCTGAAAGCGTCACGCAGTCTGTGTGCATATGGCACTTCTTCATGCAATGCAACGTAATTACGACGTAATTCAACCTCTTTGGGATCTATGGATTTAAAATTGATTCATAACATGATTTAACTTAGATTTCTAGATATACAGCAGCACACGAGATTCGAAAGGACTGCACCTTAAGCGCTTCTCCCATGCTCCTAGGGAGTCACTCTGCAGGAAGTTGCCGCGACCTTGCCATGACATGTGCCTCCTGGAAGCATCTTGAGATTTGACACTGCTGTTCATCGCTATTCATCGCCACCGAGGTGCTGATGCAGTCCCTCACTTCTCTTGTGACAGACTCCTGGCAGTTTGGCATCATGGGATGACAGAATACCCTTTACACAGGGCCCTGCATCATGATGCATCTCAGCCAATCTAAGCAAACAATCGACAATGATCATTCATCAAGTCATCAACCATGATACCAGTTCATGGAAGCGTGTTAGTATCACGCCAGTGACAACAACAAGGATGTGTTGCGTAAGACTTCAGCAACCATCCAGGCATCCACTTCGCCCTTGTGTGTGTGTGACCCAATTATTCCCGATTCTAGAGTTACAGTATATATAAATCAATTGTGTATGTGTGTGTGTGTGCGCAGTGTTATTACTCTTGTGCATACACGCACCCGCACACACACACACTATATTACATGAAAATCCCACCCTGAACTTGCTGTCCTGCAAGCTCACCTCGCCCCTGCAGCTGGGAAGGGTCCTCACGAATCAAAACTGTGAGCGGCCCATGCTGTTAACAACTAAGAAGAACATCGATGTGACGATGCGGTTCTGGAACCTGCTCTCTGAGGCTGAGGAACTACAACCTGGCGCACAGTCTCACGAGCCCGCAATCGTTCCAAGAAATGCTTTCGATCTTGAGGGCTGACAGCACAAAGATTGATTTTTCCATGAATTTATTACAGAGTGTAAATCAATGTCAACCCTGACCAGGACCCTGAGTTCCTCCAACTGCCTTGCAGTTCCGACCCAGAAGTGGCGAGGCGGCGTAGGTCCTAACACGCGGGGCAATCTGTCACTGTTCAGCTGCACCAAGGTACCAAGGCCCAGTTGACGCCCCATGTCAGACCTCCTCCAGAGAGGCTTGTTTCGCCACCGCCGCGTCAAGGTGCTGATTGGTGGCCCTTGGAATTCACTGGGCGGATCTCAAGGCTGTTCCCTGCCCATCTTGCACAAAATATTTGGAGAAAAAAATCTCTGTGCTTATATGCTGAGCGCAACCTAGGGTGATGTGGAATGCTGCGTGGCAGCCAGCCTCATCTACATCCTCACAACATATCATAATATCAACTCGCCTGCTGCCGCAATCAATTCCAAAACTATCCAAAACTAGAACATTAGCAGGACCACTTGCATCTTCGAGGCGCGTGAGCAATGACATGAAGCTATCCTTGGTGTGTGACAGTAATCAATATCAGAAGCAGAAAACAAGGCTCCGCACAGTCACAACTGTGCAGCCAAACCACAGTCGCGTTCTCAAGCATCTGTTCCACCTCACCAGATTCACCAGCCATGGGAAGCTCCCACTTTCGAAGCAACATGCAAGTACTACAGCAAGTAACACACGAAAATGGAGAAAAATACCACATCAAAAGCATAGACCATCACATGATTCCTGATGAATTAAACGTTGAATCGAAGAGCCCGATCATCATGAATATCACTGAATATCACGGTATGAATCACCTAAATCGTCTAATTCATCCAACTGCACGCACTGCGTTGGGTTACTCAGCTACTTCCTCGGCTTGGCCTTCTCCTCAGCTTTTGACAGGTGCATCTCCTTTCGTCATGGGCACAACGTCCATGACGCCAGCGTCAATTTGCCGGGTCACTTTGAGGTTCTTCTGGCAAAATCATCTCATGGCGCATAAAAAATATCAGCATGGTATTAAGGTGCAAAACTGTTACTTTATCGGAAACCATCCCAAAACTGTTAGTCAACCAACAATTATTGGGGAAAATAGAAAATGTTTAAAGCCACCAGCCAGTGTTCTTAGTAGTGCTTGATTATAGGGAATCACCCCAATGACCCGCTGCTGAGAATCGGTTCAATCTTGTTTCCCTGACTCCCATGAAACGAAGTACAGTATCAATACGCGTGGATCCACTTATAGTATCTATAGAATAGGTTTGTACAAAATGATCACGATCATTGATTGTTGTCATTGATCAGGGGCTAAAATAGCCCCAATAAACCAGGGACTAGCGAATCCTGATGATTCACTATGATGAACCAGGTTTTCGAGAAAAACAGAATCTTTTGTGTATGTGCATATCTGTGCGCGTTTTTTGTGTTTGTGTGTGTGTGGGGTTGCTTGGAGCAAACACATTACACCAGATATGCTTTTGTGTGCGCTCGCCTCCATTTGCGTGCTTGTATTTACGCGTACCGTGTGTATGTAAAGCCTACGCCGATCAATCTCTGGTTGCTCCAAAATAGATCAAAACAACATGATCAAGAATCAAGCTGTAAATGGTTTGTGTTTCGGAAAGTGACGCGAAATTTTCTAGTGCTTTCATTCCGAAAACTATACATTTGATACATTTTGGGTGTTTTTTTTTGGTTGCTGATCTCCATGAGCCATCTCAGATCCACAGCAATGCCACCGTGGAGACTGAGTATCATTTCATTGGTAAGTTCAATCGCAGATGAGAATTGCTACCTTATATAAAGTTCTTGGGAACTACAAATCAACCATTAAAATTGTTTGTCTATATGCCCATAGTTTCACTGATGATGATGATGATGATGATGATGGTGGTGGTGATGATGATGGTGGTGGTGATGGTGATGATGATGATGGTGATGATGATGATGATGACGATGACGGTGATGATGATGATGATGATGATGATGACGGTGATGATGATGATGATGATGGTGATGATGATGATGGTGGTGATGGTGAGGATGATGGTGATGATGGTGATGATGGTGATGATGATGATGATGATGGTGATGGTGATGATGATGATGATGATGGTGATGATGATGGTGATGATGATGGTGATTATGATGATGATGATGATGATGATGCTGATGGTGATGGTGATGATGATGATGATGATGCTGATGATGAGGATGATGGTGATGATGATGATGGTGATGATGGTGGTGATGATATGATGATGATGATGATGATGAATGATGATGATGATGATGATGGTGGTGGTGGTGGTGGTGATGGTGATGATGATGATGATGGTGATGATGATGATGATGGTGATGATGATGATGATGATGGTGATGGTGATGATGGTGATGCTGATGATGGTGATGATGATGATGATGATGCTGATGGTGATGGTGATGATGATGATGATGATGGTGATGATGATGGTGATGGTGATGATGCTGGTGATGATATGATGATGATGATGATGATGGTGGTGGTGATGATGATGGTGGTGGTGATGGTGATGATGATGATGATGATGGTGATGATGATGATGGTGATGATGATGATGATGATGGTGATGATGATGATGATGGTGATGATGATGGTGATGATGGTGATTATGATGATGATGATGATGATGATGCTGATGGTGATGGTGATGATGATGATGCTGATGATGAGGATGATGGTGATGATGATGATGGTGATGATGGTGGTGATGATATGATGATGATGATGATGATGATGATGATGATGATGATGATGAATGATGATGATGATGATGGTGATGCTGATGATGATGATGGTGATGCTGATGATGATGATGATGATCATGATCATGATGATGATGGTGATGATGATGATGATGATGATGATGGTGATGGTGATGATGGTCATGGTCATGGTCATGGTGGTGATGGTGGTGATGGTGGTGATGGTGATGGTGGTGATGCTGATGATGCTGATGATGGTGATGATGATGATGATGATGATCGCTGCACCCATCTTTCGGCTCCACCCCAGCCTGAACTCCTCGATCCTACGGGCGACAAGCGGGTGGCTTCGAGTTGTGATGATTGAGAAGCTGATTAGGTGGTTAATAGTGGTTGAAGGGAATGATGGCTGATAATCTGTTCTACAATGGTCAACAGTGGCTTTTCAATGGCGAGATTACGGATAATTCATTATTAACATGACAGTTTAAAAGTGGTTAGGAAACGGTTGACTGGTCCCAAAATGTCCCAAATTAATGGCTTTTCTGATGGTTTGTGAAGGTTTGTGAAGGTTGATCAGCTTACCTTCAGGGCTACTGTTCACCCGCTCGCGCTTGGTAAGCACTCGTCCATGACAAGGGCTGTGGCAACCCGTGGACAGCTGAAGCCATTGGCGCAGCTCTTTGATCTCCGCGATTCCCATGGCTTGGCCATGGAAGCTGCACAATGGTGCGACCGGATCATCCCTTCCCGTGCCGCGATGGTTGCAGTATCAGTGGTTGGTGGTGTTGATGATGATCATTCTCGTGATCATGATGGTGGTCATTGACTCATTGACCAATCATGATTATGGCTGATGGTTTATGATAACCAAACACAATGACGAAAACCATTAACACTGTTGGTTGATGATAGTAGTTGTCCACGGTCGATGATACTGTGGTCGACAACAGATAGCTGTTCATATCAAACACCCCTCGCTAAGCAAAGCCCCAAATCAACAGATTCACAAATATCAATCAGGGTTTCATCAGGGCGCATTTATAAACACAGAACACCGGCTGTCTTAAGGCGGGCGCTGTCTTAAGGCGGGCTGTCGGTATTGTTGCGGGGAAGGGATTGTTGCAAATGAGTTGTCTCTGTGGATGCTCACTTAAAACTTAAAGCTTAAAACTGGCAATGGCGGCATTTCTGATGTTCACCTCTGGAACTGGGAGGTTCAAAAAAATCGCGGTTGCGAGTTCTATACTCGCCGGTTTACAGCTGAGTTTGTGTCATAATAATCACTGAACCAGAAACAATCCAGCTGATCATCATGATTGATCCATGCGTTTTCTTTGGTTTCCATAACCCATGAGAAATCCCAAATAGAACCAAGCAGAACTGAATCGACAAGAAGAACTCTCACTGCTCAAGTTGGCCAAAGTCATGGCTCATCTGCAGCCCACTGCCATATGGCCTGCTCCCCAATCCACTGGCTGACGTCGACCTCCATCTCCGTGTAGTCGTACCCTTTCCTTTTCAGCCATGCAACCTCGGCCTTCTGAGAATTTCCAAGGCCTTCAGCCGCCTGCATGGGTTGAGATCTTCATTCCCACAACAAACGGTGGGTAGTACTAACAATTGAAGGTTCGCACGACTGATCAAAGTGACGAATATGGTGTTCTACGTTGAATTATGGTTTATGCCAGTGACCAAAATGAGGAATATGGGAGGATGAAGGCAACAAGAGTTCAACAATTCCAACAATCAGATATAGCGATTCCGAAGCCCTAACAAGCTGATCAGCCAGGGGCTTCACACCTCTATGACCTTGCGCTCTTCATCTGGAAGCCAGGCCAGGAACAGCCGATCCACTTCCCGCGAGTACTGTGAAGAGGCATCTGCACGAACTTCCTTCGAAAGCTTTTGGATGCCACCTTCAAGTGCCACCTTAAATTCCGGTGACTCCGGGAAATGTTCCTTCTTCTTGAGCTGTATCTCTTCTCGCTGCAAGTGCTCTCTACCAGCAGTTGAGAAATCTTCAACTTTGCCTTTACCTTTCATGCCTTTGAAGAAGTAGACGTGCAGATTGGCACCTTCTTTCATTGCTAATTCGATGTTTGCTATCCACTTGCTCCACCAGCGACAACCCCAGGGCTTCTTCTCTCCATACAAGGGGTCACACCAGCAGTCCCCTTCTATCCCTTCGGCCTTTGGGATTGGGTCGTGACTCCCAAAGTTCTCAGAGCCCTGAGGCAGAAAGACCACAGCTGCGCTGAGGTCGCCATTGCGGCTAAATTGCACCAGTGCATCCCAAGCAGATGCATACTTTCCAGGCCAGCTGCACACACATGGCCTTCCCCTTCCCTTGAGGATACTGCCATGGAACACGATGGTGCGGTCAGCTACCCTTTGAGCATCGATCTCCATACTAGCCTCCTGCTCTTCTTCCATTGAATTACTGCAGAAGCGCCACTTCATCCAACCCAAATAGCAAAATGCTGGCACTGCAATCAGCGCTGACCACCAGAAACCATCAATCAATGAAAAGATCACCGTTGTAATCACGCAAATGGATCCCAGGATCATGCATACCAGTGGGCAGTGATAGGACAGCAACCTCAAAGACTGCAGATGGAACACCGCGCCACGAGTGCGAGCCATGAGACCAAAAAACAGCAACACGGCCAGAAAGAAGACGGACACCACACTCAGAAATGACACCGTAAAAGCATTCCGAATTGCAATTATGGACGCACACGCGCACAGTCCCAAGCCCACAGCACTGCAGAGCATGGCGGAGAAATAGTAGGGGCACCCAAAACGCAAACCGTTCTTCCGTTCGAGTTCCACTTGCTCCTGCAGCATCTTTTCGCGCTCCTCAACTGGATGGGATTCAACTGGTGATATCCAATTTTCTCGCTGTCAAAAGCCATGCCCATGCTGGTCACTAGTAACCCTCCCAATATGTTTCTTTAAACAAAAAGGCAGTTCTGCCACGAGGTCGTGGCAATTGTTGGTGACATCTCCTAAGACCAAATCCTTGATGTGGCTGTGGGTCAGTTCACCCTGTACCCCTGCTGTACCATCATTAACCATTGTTTTACCTATTATTGTTGATTATTATCCTCCATTTTTGCTGGTTAAAGCCTTGACCCAACGCGCCATGTGGCATTTGGCTCACCTGTTCACGGTTGCTGTGGCGCTCCTTCTTCAGCTCCCGCTCTCGGTGGACCTCCATCTGCTCCAGGCGCAAGAACTCCAAGACCTCTTCACCGAAGGATCCAAAGGCGAAACCGGCTCTCAACGTGAAGCAGGCAGACTCCTGAGACTATGGCTGTCAATCAAACATTGCCAACAACAAAGTTGGAGAGACGATGCTGCTGAATTGGTGTTGACAATCATTGCCAACAATAAAGTTGGATATCCAGCCAACAATACAAGAAATCATACTGATTAGCACCGGATATCCAACGAACAAGGTGACTTGGATCCCAGCACACTTACTAGCACATGGAATCCCAGCAATTGTCCCAGCCACCACCCAAGAAAGGCAACAGCTGGTGCTTCCAGCAGCCTGTCCTTGATCCTTGGCGCACCAAACAAGACCTTGTCTGTGCCAGAGATCCTTGGCTCGTCCCGCAAGCAGATCTGCACCGTACCGCCTGGCTCCGTCACCTGAGTGGAACTGCAGTGGACGATGAACGATCCGCCTGGTTAAAGAATGTTGTGTTGCTTAATTAGTTGGGTCAGTTGGTGGTCAGTATTGGCTAATCATTGGTTAATATTAGTTGATTAATAGGAATTGTTATTTAATGATGGCCAACACTGCTGGGTGACACTGCACAATTATCAACTGCCCTGGATTGGTTCAAACCCAACAGGACCCCACCAACGCCTGGGAGAGGTTCATCTGGAAGCTGTGCCGTCCCTCGGGGTAGAGGACCTTCACCTCCGTGCCAATCTGCAACTGGATCGCTGCTGGCAGGTCGTTTTCCACCACCGCAGTCAGCGCATCACCGGACGCACCGGACGCACCGGACGGCACTTTGCCGGGGAGCACCGGCACGCAGCCGGGCAAGTCCATGGAAGTTGCCCCAAGTGCTGCTCTGAACCGGAATTCTCAATGCCCATCACATGGGCAGGTCGTCGTTATCACAAGTTGAACTGTTGACCAACTGGTGGAAGGAACAAAGTATATCAGGTGTACCCTCACTCATCTGGAAGTTTAAAATCACCATGTTTTAAGCTACTGCTGATTGTTAGATGATGTTCGCAGTTTCATGGTGACTTTGGTGTACTTAATCAAGCTCCCTAATGGTTGGCTACGTCACATTCCCAGGATGGTTGTTGATTGGTGGGTTGTTTCAAGTACCTTTCATTGGTTATGGCCAAAGAGCTGTGTCGGGTTGCCATGGTTTGCCATGGTTTGCCTCAAGTTTGATAAGTTGGCATTAAAAATGACAGGGTCATGCCGTTACAGCAGTTGTCAACAACTACCATCGGAGTTTGGAATCATCAAGCAACCGGACTTCTTATCATGTGATTCTCATGACACTCTGGATTCATGAAACCATGCTTGTATCATGGTTGCATCATGTAGGTCATGGTACATCATGCAACTGCTCTGTGGGTTGTTTAGTTCGCCGGGTTTACTGCACCTCAACACTGCCTGCCCCTCCTTTGGAGGGCTTGAGCCGCGATGGCGAATTTCGGAGTTGCAGCCGGTGCAGAGCAGCTCATATTGAATTGTGACCATCCTTAGCAGTGGTCAACCCGAGGTCAGCCCACTATCTAGCAATATTTGCCAGCAAGATTAATGGTTAAGCATGGTTAAGCTCAACAAATCAACCCATTCTCCATGACCCCGTATCCAGCAAAGCTAGATTTGTGTAATCCATTGAAATACTCAGCCATCAACTGGTCGTTGGTATCAACCCTCTGAAAACTATTAGTTTGATCAACCAACCATCACAATATTTCGGAAAAAAATCAACATGTCCATCTCCAAACTCTCCAAACTTCAACTCAAGTGCTTCGGCCGAGTTCGCTGTCCTGGCATTTGGCCGCATCGGACCTCTCCTTTTCCACCTGCAACGCCTGGAAACGTTGCGCGGTGGGGTGATCTCCTTTGACCGCCGTGACGCCGTGAGATGCAAACCAGCTGATTACTGCATCCATGGCCATTCACATCCTTCCAAAGGATGATCATGGGACAGCACGTCAGTGTTCAGTGTCAGATATTTTGAGATGCAGTAAGATCATGTAAGATCTGTAAGTGGATGTGATTAGTCACGTTTCTGTTTGAGGGAACCCATGGTGGTGCCCACCTGTTCTTGCAGATCTTTCAGGCTCTTTCCCGTGCTCTCCAGCTCCGACTTCAGGGTCCGGTGCTCGGAGGCCATGGAGGCCACGGAAGAGCTCAAGGCCTCGAGGGCTCCGTCCATGCGGCGGAGCTTGGAGTCGATCCTGGACTTCTCCTTGCACGGTTTGCACGTCATACGTCAATCTCATATCAGTCATATCCACAAAGTCCACATCCCTGCTATATTTCTAGTGGCTTTTGCACATAGCTATGCAATTCTATAATATGATATGATATGCATATATATTCCAGTTCTTGTACTATAGATGTTATACCTACAAATATATATATATATTAAATATATATATACCTATTTGATCCTCTTTGATTGTTTTTGCCTCTGTTTGAAGATGCGCGGAACATGGACTGATAGCAGATCCTTGTTGCAAAAGTTCACAGGGCACGCAGCACGTGCCTCCAATTACAATCGTGGTCTATGTGACTATCGGAGAACTATCCTGCCAGGAGGTGGAAACCATGTCCGACATTATCCCCCTCCGGTCACCTGTAAAGAAATGGTCGGCTGGGCTCCTGCAATGCCATGCCAAGCACATAGAATGTGGTTCGGTTTGGGCGATTTGGATGATTTGGGAGTTTGGGCGGTTTGAGTTCTGTGTCTAATGAATCTTGATCTGATCTGATCTCAAGTTCAGTGGCCTCTGATGTCAAGTTCAGTGGCCTCTGATGTTGCCACAATCAGTTTGTTGCTCTTGATATGCGTGCAAGTCTGCCAGATTTGTGGGTTGAAAGTTAAAAGCGTTCCCTTTTTCGGTTTCAGAAGACACCGAACTTCCTGAAGGTCCTCACTCACATCACACACCAGAGACCACCAAAGCCATCTTGGACCACATTGGACCAGTATCCCATACACCCAAATGCCACAATAAAATCTCTTCAGCGAAAGCTAGGCCCCCACCTGCTTCATCCTCGCGAAGACTGGCCAACATAGCATCCTTCAATGCGTCAGTGCCTTCCTCGGCCACGTGTCCCAAAACTCAGAACACCCAAACCATTGCCATTGGGCCAAACCAAAGGGGAACAAAAACAAACTATCCGGCTCTTCAAAGCCTTCAGGACTGGATGGTGTTCAAGGCCCGCACTACGTGAGTACGTAAGACCAAAACTGTTTGGCTTTCTATGCAGCTGAAGTGTCTAGGCCAGTGGGGCTTGGCTTGTCGGCCGGACTTGGCACCTGGATCCACAGTTCTGATGTAACTGTCATAAATCATAAAAGTGTACTACAACAGCTGGCTACCCCCCAACAAATCCAACAACACATCAACATGCATCACTTGCACGGGTCTGGTGCCTCGATGTGCAACTTTCTAAGCTCTGACTGAAAAAGGGTGGTGAACCTGGAAGATGGTGCTCGTTGATTCAAGCCGAGCAAAACTGCTTAAAAACTGGATGACCCATCCTACAATGATATCAAGGAATTCTTGGGGCATATATTATACATCTATTACCATTTATTAGTTTTATTATTATTTATGTGCAGTAATACTCAGTATAGCTTCATATGCCATAGCCTTTTCGGTATTGACGAAGGCATGGAATTGGCTTCGCCTCTGCAGCCTCGCATCTGCCGCATCACCGCGTCTCGCCTGCAGCCGTGCCATGACCATGACCTAGCCATGACCTAGCCACGACCTGGCCATACCTGGCAGCCTGGCCATGCCTGGCCATGCCTGGCCTGCATTTCCAACTGCTCCTGCAAGCCCTTGATGTTGGCACCCAGCTCAGCCAGGCGCCACTCAGTGAGAGGCCTGAAGCCACACTGTCAAAATCCATCAATGGTGGAATTGATGCCAAGGTGTGATGCAACCATCTGCCGCCATGCTGTGCAAGACTACATCCACTTTACCCCTTTGAGAGGTCCAGGTGATCTGCACCAAGGGCAACATGCAAATTCCAATCCCTTCCATCACCAACTTGTGCCCAGCCGCTGCTTTGACATCACTTGCGCCACCTTCCCCTCCTCACACAAATGAGAACATGGCTGCGGTCAGCGTCAAAAACAAACGTGGCCTGCACTGCGGGAACTTTGCTGGGTACCGGCTCTTCAGAGCTTTCGGGGAACTTGTACCAACCACGCCTTACGATTCTTACGCCGTTTAATGCACCATGGTCACCACAGCCATCCAAACACTGAGGATGCTACTAGGGATGTGACAAAAACCTCCATGACGCGGTCTGTCTGGCTCTGCAATCTCAACAGCTGACGCGAGAGCCGTTCATCCAGCTCCTCAGAAGACAAAGAGTCATAGACTTCATAGAGCCAAACATGCACAAATAACTTTCTCTTCGTGAGACTCAAATAGCTCCAATACATTTAAACGCGTCTCACGATAAGGGGGCACTAAGGCATACTGAGGCACATGGATTTCCTCTGCGGATCATCCTTGAATATCCTCGAACTATCCTCGAACTATCTACATACCGTGCAGCATTCATGCGGCATCCTTGATCTGTTGGAATGTGCGTCACTATGACCTTATCTTGGGGTGGGGCGCATTTTGGTATGGATCGTTTTTTTTATCGTTTTTTCAAAGCCCAAGAGACCACTGGTTCCTGCCACCCCTGGAACTAAGATGTATTAAGCCCATTGATTTCATTAGTAATTAGCCTGGTTTGGACGCATAGTTAAATGGCATTCATTGGCATTCAAATTAAGCCCGTAGACCCCACCACGGCCCCAGTGACGGCATACACCAAGCTACTGCCAGCTCTCTTCGCACAAGCCCCATCCATGTTGCTGGCTCCTGGGACCTTGGAAGAAGCATGAAGAAACGAATTGTCTTAAAATATTCTTGAAACACTGTGAGAAAATATGAGAAAATAAAGACAAGTGCCAATGACTGTGAGAGATAGTTCGAGCGCCAAAGGAATCGAAATCCTGAAAGTTTGATAGTTTGATGTAACAAACCCTTCATATGAGTGGCAGACAAATTACTTACTACTCCCAATGGACATGGCCAAGGTGGGTGGTCCCCTATCGGTCGTGAAGGTTTGTATTTCCATGATATGTGTAAAATAGGGCATCGGTAAGTGGGTGGTCCCCTATCGGTTGTGGAGGGGTTTTCACTCAAATTTGAACATCCCAAGTCCACTGCCTACTACTTTAGTCTTTCGCTAATTTTGTCCGTTGCTCATGTCAGTGCCCTTTTGAATATTCCTTGTGCTGCAGGGCTCTGGGTGACCCTGCTGCTGTGGTGCCTCCGCCAAATGTCTGGAAATGGCCAAGGCTTCGTTGCATTGCTGTGCAGAGCGGTGTAGCTGTACCTCAAGCCGAATGCAACCCCCAAGACGGCAAAACCCGACACAACCCCTATCGACCTTCAGTCCCACAGGTGACCCTGCCCACGCCAAGAAAGCCGACTTCAAAAAAGAAACCGTATCCCTGCTTGCATGGCCAATGCGTTGTGATACCTCGTGATAAGAAGTTTAAGAAATACATTAAAACAATATATATGAAACACTAATGAAACATGACCCAGCTGCCTGCATCTCAAGCTTCTGCCTCTCTGGCGAGCTGGCAATGATCTCTGCCGCACGGCCTCATAAATGATGTACGTGTGGTGTCCTGTTGCATGTCCGATGTGCGTTCTAGGTGACATGAGTGGCGTGTGCAGACTCCAACACCCAAACCTGCTGTGCCTCCAGAAGCATCGCGGCTGGCACGTGAGTGGCCTGCCCATGATTTTGCTCAGAAAATGTTGGGGCAAGCCGATACATCACAAACAACCGCAGCACTGGGATTATCAAATGGAACTGTCAGCCACGCCCTGTCATTCCCACTCCTTGAAGTATCTGGAAGAAAGCAATGTCACAACATGTCACAACTGTTCATCCCTTCTAGCCGCTCCGGTACGACTGAAAGGACCAATTCGACACCGCCACCTGGTGGTGGTCGATCCACTGCTCCGCTGTCAGTGGGACCTTCGCTGCGAAGTCCCACATTCACAACAAGAAACATAAGTCAACACAAGACATGATAAAACATCAGAATCATAAATCATAAAAGATTACTCAAGTAAAGTATCAAATAGTATCTAATAATACATAAGTCGTCTTACAAGGCACCCTCCAGCCCATCATCTCCTCTTTCCTCGGTGTTCCCTCTGCTCCCTCGTTTCCCCTGGGTGTCTGGCTGCGTTGGCAAGGCTCATGAGCACTGCCCATGGCGAACTTGGGTGAGACAAAATAAATCAAGCACTGTGAAGCTGCCCATCATCACTGACACTGCTGTAAGTAACACGTCGTAAAATGCTGCATTTGGCCAGAACATACCAGAACCACAACAACTCACAATATACCAAAACAAAATTATGCAAAACTTCGAACAACTTCAAGTGTGAAAGACGTGCTGTTCGAGGTGAAGGGACTCAGCGAACATTGGCATCACCTGTCCCTATCTGTCTGCCAGGAGACACACTGGCCATCCCCGGCCGGAATGCATGGAATGCATGGACTGCAAATCTGGCACCTCTCTTGTCACGAGCTGAAATTAATTAGCGCGGGAAAAGCTACAGTTGCTTTCTAGCTGTACATGCTAGACTCTGCTAGACTGAATCGGCAAGCAAAGGCTAAAAGGCTGGTCACATTTTGTTCAGAAATTTGAAGCACGGGTTGCGCAAAAGTGGAATAACATCCTGCCACACCTACCTCACCTGCCACACTTCCTTGCCCCGCTGCACCTCCATTTCAATCCTTCCGTTCAGGTTTCACAGTCCGAGTTGCACGGCACCTTCCGACATAACATCCACAACGGTGAAAGACACCAAACAGAATGCAAACTGAAGGTAGGCAAAAGTGACATGAAATTCAACTTGGTAAAATCGCGTGCAAAAGTGGTTTGCCGGAGTCTTTGATTTTGTTGACACCGACTATGGTGCCATTGTAGCAAATTGTAGCCGCACATCGAAATTTATCCAAATTTCATGAGTGAAAGTGCACGATCTCATTCTGATTGTAAGGAACTCAGTCAACCTTTTTACATTTCGTAGTCAGATCGCTGTATCAAGATTCTAGCTGGCCCCAATGGACAAACTGCACTGCAGCATTCTGCTGCATGCTGCACGGCTTCGGCATAGTATATTGACATGTCACGCCCTGTCACCTTGCCATGTGTGTGTAGGATTTTTTCTGAGAAAACACCACCAACACCAAGCTTTCAAAGTTGCAGGTCGGTTTGAATTGGCCAAAGAATCAAACATTTGGTGTGTGTGTGTGTGTTGGTGCGTATATACATAATTATGTAATTAATACCCTGTATATATGCATATATATATATATATGAATACCCTGTCAAGATGACAAGCACGATCATGACAGCAAGAACCAGAGTACAGAAATATGCCGCTGGCTGGTTAAAAAATGTGGCCAGGAATGCCTGAGGAATGCCCGAGTTGCAGCAGAAGATTGGCCGATTAAAATTGATTGAAGGCCTGCTGTACAATGGACGCAACGGAACAGCCTAGGTTTGTCCCTTCAGGAGTATCAAGTCTAGACTCTCCGACCCCGCGCACCTGTACGTGATGCCCATGCCAGTCCCATGGTTCTCGGGATTGAGATGTGAAGATATGTGAAGATGAATCTCATGAACATTTGGGAACCCCGAAACTCCCATGAACCAAGTCACGGCAGCAGAAGCTAGAAGGATTCCTGGGAGCGATGCACTCATCCACACCACCATCTAAGGAAGAGCAAGTGTATGAGCTGAGCTGTGCACATGCAAGAAAAAACATGACCTGAAAGAGGAAAACATGCGCTATAAATATGACGTCTACCTATACATGCAACACATTTGCATACGCATTGGAATATACGTATATACGTATACGTATGCATATGCATATGCATGGACATGTACATACACATCTACATGTACATGTACATGTACATATATATATAGATATACATATATATATACACATACATACATACATACATCTACATCAAACATCTACATCTACATCAAACTTTTACATCTACATGTACATATACATATACAGATACATATACATATACGTATACGTATACGTATACATATACATGTACATGTACATATGAATTTGCATGCGTATACATATACATATACATATACATATACATGTACATATACATATACATATACATATACATATACATATACATATACATATACATATACATATACATATACATACACATTTACAATTACATTTACATTTACATTTACATACACACACACATATATATATAATACATATACAGTATACATATACATATACAATCATATGAGCGCTATAGCTGTGGGTCAGTTTCCAGCTGGGGCTGAAACCAGCAACCGACAGCGTTGCAATAGGTTTCACCAGCACTACAGTAATCCCTGACGTTTACCAGTTTTCTCTCTCCCATCTATGCTGCTACTGTTTTCACTTCTTTTTGCAATTTGTCCATCCGAGATTGGCTGCCGAGTCACACTTAATAGACCAGATGGACCTCGAGATTCAGGCAGTTCAAGTCCTTCCGGAAGTTGACCCTCCAAATTTTCACGCAAGGATCCTTGGCGCTAGCTCTTCCCAAGGAAATTGGTTCTGCGCAAGCCAAATGTATTGCCTTCACTTCTACATATTCCATCATATTCCGAAATGCTCCAAACGCAAAGACATACAGTGCTGGCTACAGAATCTACAAAGCCACGGGCCATACCAATATATACCAATATCAGCAGCTTTCTACAAGGCAACGGTGCGGTTATGATGGTGCTAGGCCGCTCAAATCCTCGATCGTATCGCAATTCTGCAGAACGCTGACCAGTTCCTAGGTGGAGCCACTGGAGGAGCCAAGTGGAAGCTGGGACGGAATTGAGCTCTGAATGTGGAGCTGTCTCGCCTCAACCTGGGATGCAGTGCAGCGCTTTGGATCAAGCTTCCGAAATCGCCAAAAGGCTGGGATCCGGCTTCGCTCTGTTCCTCATTGGGCGATGAACCAGAAGGGAGCTGACCATGGAGTTCATGGAGGTCATGGAGCCCATCGAGCCGAGTGTACTCGAAGCAACCATGCCTGGGCCACTGCCCGTATGACAGAGCGTTCCCCCGTCTTATTGCAATAAACAGCAAGGTTAAATAATGTTAAGTATATAATTACAATTACCAGTAGTACCCGCACGAGGCGGGGCGGAAGTTGCCTTAGGGATACTGTAAGATAAGACCTTTCTCATCTATAGAACTTGCATGCGCCGTGAGCCAGCCAGGCCCGTGGGTGCGTGCTTTGCGCGAAGCTGCTGCACAGATGTTGTCCAAGAACATGAACTGCGCAACCCCGGCGCAAGGCACCGCCAAGCGAAGACTTTCCGTACACTTCACACTGCACTCTTCGCACTTCACACTCCACACTTCACACTTGCACTTCACACTTCACACTTCATCTCATCTCAAAGCATATGAGCTCGTCTAACCTCATCTCAGCTCTTCTCATCTCATCCCATCTCTTCTCACATGTCATCAAAGTAAGTTCAACTGTTTTCATCTCATCCGAGCGCTGATCAACCTTTCTCATCTCCTCGAAGTTGTTCTCAGCTCATCTCAGCTGTTCTGCACGCCAGAAAGCCCTTACTGTCAGAGAGAGAGAGAGAGATGTCTCTTGCCAAAAAAAACTTTGGGCGCAGAAAGTTTTTGCGCACAGACAATTGAGACACAAACGCGTTTAGACAGAAAAGCCTTTCCCACAAACTTTGTACTACAAAGGTTGCACAAAGCACTTCCCAGTACTACTGTCTACCACAAAAGCTTGCAAAGAGTACTTCCCAGTGCTCTTTGTACTACAAAGCTTGCACAAAGCACTTCCCAGTACTACTTTGTACTACAACACTTGCACAAATTAGTTCCCAGTACTACTTTGTACTACAAAGCTTGCACAAACTACTTCCCAGTACTACTGTCTACTACAAAAGCTTGCAAAGAGTACTTCCCAGTACTACTTTGTACTACAAAGCTTGAAAAAAGTATTTCCCAGTACTACTTTGTACTACAAAACTTGCACAAGCTACTTCCCAGTACTACTGTCTACTACAAAAGCTTGCAAAAAAGTACTTCCCAGTACTACTTTGTACTACAACGCTTGCACAAAGCACGTTCCAGTACTACTTTGTACCACAAAGCTTGCACAAAGCACTTCCCAGTACTACTTTGCACTACAAACAAAGTTTGCACAAAGCACTTCCCAGTACTACTTTGTACTACAAAAGCTTGCAAAGAGTACTTCCCAGTGCTCTTTGTACTACAAAGCTTGCAAAGAGTACTTCCCAGTGCTCTTTGTACTACAAAGCTTGCACAAAGCATTTCCCAGTACTATTGGCTGACCGGCGGGTCAGCGGAACGGGGAAGGCCCCATCCGGGCAAAAGGGTTGGCGGAGAGCGGGATGGGCCCGGGTGCCGTGAAGGCAGTGGCCGGTGGGGTGGAGTTCCTGCGGGGCAGAAAGCTCTGGCGGGCGCGGACGGCGTGGTGTGCCCGGTGGCTACGGCGCGTGGGCCTACGGCCAGATGCTTCAGGAGGGCGAGGCGCAGGTGGGGGGCGACGTGCCGCAGGGCGCGCCGGCGGGTAGCGCGCCGGTGTGGAAAGAGGAGGCCGTCGGGGTCCACCGGAATCTCCTCGAACTCCTCCACAGGCGAAAGCGAGGAAGGCAAAGGAGAGCTCTCGGGGCGCGGCGCCCGGCGCGGGCAAAGGTGGGGGGAGGTGCCGAAGGCAACCCGCCCGCCCAACCGAAGCCAGGTGGCCACGGACAGGCTCACGCGCGAGCCGTCCGTGACACCAGCGACCTCGACCCCCTGGAGGGTGAGGACTGCCGGTTCCATGGGCGGAGCGCGACCGGCGGCGGGCTTACTTTGTACTAAAAGGCTTGCAAAAAGTACTTCCCAGTACTACTCTGCACTACAAAGCTTGCACAAACCACTTCCCAGCCATAATTTGTACTACACAAAGTCTGCACCCATTACCACTTTGTACTACACAGCTTGCAAAAAGTACTTCCCAGTACTACTTTGTACGACGAAGCTTGCACAAAGCACTTCCTAGTACTACTTTGTACTACAAAGCTTGCACACTTACGTCCCAGTACTACTTTGTACTACAAAGCTTGCACAAAGAAAGCTTTTACACACAGCAAGTTCTTTCGCAGAGAAGCTTTTACACACAGCAAGCTTTTTTATCAGAGAAGCTTTTACACACAGAAGCTTTTACACACAACAAGCTTTTACACAGAGAAGCTTTTACACACAGCAAGCGTTTACACACAGCAAGCGTTTACACACAGCAAGCGTTTACACACAGAACACTTGCACACAGTGCTTTTACACATGGCAAGCGTTTACACACACAGCAAAAATTTAAACAGAAGCTTTAACACACAGAAGCTTTTACACACAACAAGCTTTTACACACAGCAAGCTTTCACACACAGCAAGCGTTTACACACAGAACACTTACACACAGTGTTTTTACACATGGCAAGCGTTTACACACACAGCAAGCTTTTTAAACAGAGAAGCTTTTACACACAGAGAAGCTTTTACACACAAAATCTTTTACACACAGCAAGCTTTGACAGAAAAAAAGTTTTTACACAGCTTTCTTGTACATAATCACAACCGGAAGTGCAGCTCCAAAACCAGATCTCGACGCCACAGCGACAAAAAAACGATTTTGCGGCACTTTTTCAAAGAACTTTTAAAAGGAAAACTAGCGCCAAAATTGAGAAAATCTGCTGACAAATCATTGTCGCAACCTTGATGCAGCCACTCAAATACTTTTTACGAGATCCAGCATGATCCAGCTGCAAAAGACAATATTACGCATGCAGCCGCGGCACGAAGCAACCTTGACGCAGCCGTTACAATGCGATCTGCACAGACTGAGTTGCAAAACACAATAGAACTACGCGCAACGGCATCGGAAATTGAAGCTCTAAAACCGGATCTCGACACCAAAGCAAAAAAAAAACGATTTTGAAGCACCTTTTAAAAGAACTTTTTAAAAGGAAAACTGGCGCCAAAATTGAGAAAATCTGCTGACAAATCTTTGTCGCAACCTTGATGCAGCCACTCCAATACTATTTACGGGATCCGGCTGCAAAAGACAATATTACGATTGCAGCCGCGGCACGAAGCAACCTTGACGCAGCCATTACAATGCGATCTGCACAGACTGAGTTGCAAGACACAATAGAACTACGCACAACGGCGTCGGAAATTGAAGCTCCAAAACCGGATCTCAACGCCACAGCGACAAAAAGACGATTTTGCAGCAATGTTTAAAAGAACTTTTAAAAGGAAAACTAGCGCCAAAATTGAGAAAATCTGCTGACAAATCATTGTCGCAACCTTGATGCAGCCACTCCAATACTATTTACGAGATCCAGCTGCAAAAGACAACAGTATTACGCATGCAGCCGCGGCACCAAGAAACCTTGACGCAGCCACTACAATGCGATCTGCACAGACTGAGTTGCAAAACACAATAGAACTGACAACAATCATGCAGCCATTCCACTGCGATCTGCAACCGCAGAGTGAGAAAACGCATAGAACTACGCACACATAAACAACCACTCGGCGCAGAACACAGAGGAGGAACACATCACATTCGCGACAGAAACGACCGCAGCCGCAACCGCCGCACACACGAGGTACTTTTCATCGCCGGCTGCAACCACTTTACACGGAAAAACGCAAGGTTTCGTGCTCCGACTTCCTCCCCAAAACAAAGCCCATTGAGCATTCTTGCAGCCATTACAATGCGTTTTGCAGCATCACGTGGCTAACCCGCATCTCTCTACGCACATGGCAACACCAGATGACAACAATCATGCAGCCATTCCACTGCGATCTGCAACCGCAGAGTGAGAAAACGCATAGAACTACGCACACATAAACAACCACTCGGCGCAGAACACAGAGGAGGAACACATTCGCGACAGAAACGACCGCAGCCGCAACCGCCGCACACACGAGGTACTTTTCATCGCCGGCTGCAACCGCTTTACACGGAAAAACACAATGTTTCGTGCTCCGGCTTCCTCCCCAAAACAAAGCCCATTGAGCATTCATGCAGCCATTCTTCTGCGATCTGAAACCGCAGATTCAAAAAACGCAAAGAACTACGCACACAGGAACAACCACTCGTTGCAGAACACAGAGGAGGAACACATTCGCGACAGAAACGACCGCAGCCGCAACCGCCGCACACACGAGGTACCTTTCATCGCCGCCTGCAGCCACTTTACACGGAAAAATGCAAGGTGTCCTGCTCCGGCTTCCTCCCCAACACAAGCCCCATGCAACATTCATGCAGCCACCACATTGCATTTTGCACCTCCCTTCATCAAGGTCAATCCTTTTCTGATGTATTGTTATGTAGTGTAAAGTCTCACACCACCCTTCATCAAGATCAAGGTCGATTCTTTTGTGATGTATTGTTATGTAGTGTAAAGTCTCACACCACCCATCATCAAGGTCTATTCTTTTGTGATGTATTGTTATGTCGTGGAAAGTCTCACACCACCCATCATCAAGGTCTATTCTTTTGTGATGTATTGTTATGTAGTGTAAAGTCTCACACCACCCTTCATCAAGGTCTATTCTTTTGTGATGTACTGTTATGTAGTGTAAAGTCTCACACCACCCTTCATCAGGAGTATTGCTTCCCAACTTCCTTTGACAAGTATAAGTAGAAAAATCACTAATAATAATATACATAAATATATATATATATATACAATTATATATTTAACTATAAGATGTACATCCCCAAACTTGCAACTGTCATTGATGTGGCTTCGGCATGGGCCACCGCTCATGTCGTGCCCAGCAAAACCGAGGCCTTTGGCACCGCATGCGGAATTGCGCCGCTTCTTTTCATTTAAGCTGCCTTCGTGCTTGAATCCTAAGGTGCTGAAAAAACTTCCCTAAGCAATCATACATCGGATACATCCATTGCACAAGACCAAGTTGGCTAATGTTGGCTGAAACATGCTGAACCCATTTCACAGGAAAGCATCGTGGACCTTCGTATGAACATTATGGCATTAAACGTTGTGGCCCCAGCTTGGCCAAGCAGCTGGTTGCAAAACCTTCGTCGATGACTGCAAAGAAGATAGACAAGTTGTCCTGAGAAAGGCTTGCAACAGTCATTCCCAGAGATGAGACATCATAAATCTCAAGCTGCTACTGCGGCTGCTGCTGCTACTGCTGCTCTTGAGTCGTTGCGATAGTTGCAGTGTTCTGATAATCGTATTGATAGTTGCATTGTTGTGAGAAGTGTGTAGAAACAAGTAAACAACCACTAAGGGCCAACAATAAGTACACCTGCGCAGCAATGTTTCTTGAGCCATGACCACAGTGTAAATGAGGTGAAAAATACAATATGTATGTACAGACTGTGCAACAACACCCCCCGTGCAGTGAAACACTATACATGGGGTGAAGCTGCAAACCCTGGCTATGTACAGTCTAGTAAGGGATGCCATTAAGTTATATAACCCAATTAGGAAACAACAACAACAACAACAACAACCCAAACCAAACCCAAAGACACAGCCTTCCTTCGAAGAGTCTTTTCGTCCGTACTCACCTCAGTGTGGTCGCAATGAGCGAAAGAGCAAAACATGACAATGCATTTCAATTGACCCGACATCAAGTACGACAGTCAACGGATGCAGTGAACATCAATTCGGTCGGATGCATTCAAGGTTCGCCGCAGTGACTTCCGCCTCTGTCAAAGACATAGCTGTTGAAGCCTGCTTCTTTGAAAAAGCTGTGAGTGGATAAAACGAGTTGGGTCCTATTAGTGCAAGGAGGCATCCGCTTGTTGAACATTGAACGGCTGTCATGTTCCCCAGCGTGATCGGAATCAGCAAATAACCATGTTTTGCAAGTCTCAGGTGGGTCTCCGACAAAACCAACCATTGCACGATCAAGGGTTGAACGGATGTAACACATCAAACGATGGAGGCTCTTGTCGCAATCAGGAGGTGACCATCTAGTAACCCTACTTGCTAATCCCTGAGTAGCACGGAGAAGGTCAAACCTAGCCATACGTGCTGCGAACATCTGCGAACAACACTTTCATCAACACACGTGATGCGATAGGCTGGAGTTTCCTCCGAGCTTCTGCTTCGCCCATGATCGGACGAGCGATCTTGTCGTCTGGGAAAGGTGTTGTAACTTTCTTGAACTTAACATTTGGTCCTGCTAGTTCAAGACAGCGATCAATACATTGTTGGAAGAATTGTCTCATGTCGTATTCGACCGTATTGACACTCTTTGTCGTGCACTTTGATTTTTGCCGCTCAAGTTCGTCAAGAAAAGTGAATCCTTGTGCTCTTGCTGCTTTCTTTGCCCCTGATTTGTCTCTTATTTTCTTGGCCGCTGCTAGAGCTTTTGAGGGATCTTGAATTGACTTGTCCACAAAGTAGGTTGATCCCGTCCACCAAAATGGAAGTCCAGTTGGGTTTTGAGATTCCATATCATGAACAAAGACCTTTGGTTCATCTTTCGTTCGACAGGGTTCACACACGGTAAGCCGGCGCGTTCCCGCCCGGAAAGACAGGTTGTCCTTCGGCTTGTCCTGGAACTTCTTGCGAGGCTGCAGGTGGTGATGAACGCAAACTCCAAGCTCCGGCATGTGCTCCCAGTAGTCCCTCGTTCGGCGGGCAGGACTGGCTGGCTTACTAGAAGGATCCGGGATGCTTGCATCAAAGACATGGGCAAAAGGGTGAGCACTAACATCCAATTTGACATTCTGTGTGAAAACATGTTCACAACCTAATTCCTGCATCTTCGGGAGTATCCATGTCGATCTGAGAAGAAATAAGTTTCCACCCTTCATCGATGTTGCTTGAAGGCCCTGACATCTTGAAATCGTCAACATAAACACCGAGTAACAACTTCAACTTTGGATGCCAAAACATATAGACGGCCAACATTCAGGATATAGTGGATGAAACCCGACTGTAGACCCCCCCAATCGGGGTGACCGTACAAGGCCTGTTGGACAGAAGGAGATCAACAACACTCCAGCTGCCCAAGCTGCACTCGACAAAGAATGGAACAATCTTACAAGTAAGGGTGCATGGGACTATTCTACCGTTAGGACATGGGAGGATGTTTCGAGGGAAGCCATCAAGAACAAAACCAAAGTTCATGTTGGTAAGATCTTCGAGATTTGTGTTGAAAAGGGAAGTGAGCTCCCCTGGGTGACCCCATGCGCAAGTTTAGAGAGTCTCCAAGTTTAAGGGCCGCACCGTGTTTCAGGGAAACAACGTCAAGGACGAGGCGGCGGATGTTGCCTTGTTCGCGGAGCTCGTAAGTTCACCGGCCAACATGGAGGCAGGAAAAGCATTGGATGCTTATGGCTCCATGCCGGGGAACCGGACATCGCAGGGCGATGGAAAGCAAGCATACACCCAAGCATTGATGCAAGGTATTCTAACGTGGGTTAGACGACAACGAAATCGATGGCCAAAGGAATGGATTGGAGTGTACAAAGATCCGGTTGTTCTTCTTATTTTGGCATTGCCACAAGAGCGTTGGAAAAGTGAAAGCGCATAAGCTCTGACTGACCCTGGAGTTTGTCTCTATGGCAATGGTTTCCACCACGCGAGCCCCCCACATTGGAGGTGACTGGCATTACGGGAATGAAATCATCGGAAGTTTGACCATCATCTTTGGATTCTGGTACAGCTGATACTGCAAAACGATCAATAACCCTGTTATACTTACGTTCTTTGGCAACGGCTGCGTCATGCTTTTCCGCTGCTTCTTTCAACAAGGCTTCACGTTTGGCACGCTCTCTGGCCGCTTTAGAGGCCCCCCGCCAAAGAAATGTTGGAATGTCCTTTGGTTTGGAGGATCCTTTGTAACGTCTTCCCTTAAAACCACTAGAGTCGTAGTAAGAAGGATCATCCTTTGAAATTTATTCGGTACTACCAGTGATGGGGTTAAGAACCTCAATGTCATCTGTGTTAAGTCCCGCTTCCCGCATCAACTCCTCGAACTCCTCTTCACCTTCCACAGATCCTTGAGCGATGGCTTTCTTCGAAGAAACCAAGTCTTCGATAGTTTGAGCATCCATCTTCTTTGGGTCTGGAGGTGCATCAAGGCTGAGGCTTTCATACAAACCTTCCCTAATGGCCTTATATCTACCTTTCAAAGGAAAAACAAATGGTCCATCAGGTACAGTAAGTTGTTTGACACGGGCAACCTGAACCGATTCATTGAAATCTTTCTCCATGAGATCATTCAACGAAGCAACAAGATATTCGTTCCTCCACATGAAGCCCGGTTGCATGGCATACCCCAGAAAGATACCTGGATTCGAAGTTGGATCAAAACGTAAGTCCTTCTTGGGTTTCAATTTAAGTCTAGTCCAGTAATCAATACGAGCCCCAAAAGGAATGTCGGGTCCCCTAAACTTGTTGCATACATATGTTATCTAACAATAAAAACCTCAAAAAACACCATAAAAATCAGGGGCCCACAGCGTTACGCTCTCTAAACTTTTCCCCAAAACGAGGTTCCCAGGGGGGATTTGATTTCGGGGTGATCCTGGATGTTGTGAGCCATACACCAATGCCGTGAAGCATAGCTCCAATAGGAGTGATGAAGTCCCGCCTGTTCAAGATTCACTCTAGTCCCTTCGAGTACGGACCTGAGATTCCTCTCGGCGACTGCATTAGACTTAGAAACATAAGCTACACTCGTGCTTTGTCTCCATCCAACTTCCCGACAAGCGAGTTTGATGGATGGTGCTGCGTCAGAGTAGTACACTCCAACTTCTTCACCGGGTGCAACAAAGTGTCTAAATGCTAAAACACAGTCTTTGGCATGACTCCTAGCTGAAGGATAAATCCATCGAAAGTTGGTAGCAACATCTTTCATGACCATGGCAACCCTGTCACCATCAATTGGTTGTTCATTTGAATCTCTAGTCACAAGATGGTCCCCAGTGATGTGATCCCCAAACTTGTTGGATTCCACAGTCAAAAACTCACCCTTACTACGTTTAGTTGGTTTGTACATTTTAGCACATTTGCAAGTTTCGCAGTACGGGTTCTTTGGGGTGTGTGTCATCATGTGCCTAAGAGTCCTGGTCTTGTCCCTCAAAGCAGCTTCACAACGATCAAGAGATTTAGGTTCAGGCAAAAGAAGTCAACCGTCAACTGGTTCTTCAGGAGCTTTGACCTCGTCTTCCGAACCCTCAGCGATGTCTGGCGTCATTGCTGCCGGAGGTCCTGGTGCGAGCTCACCAATGAAGAACTCCTCGAGACTGTCGTCAGCATGTCCAAGAACCTCCTCATCGTCAGCGATGGACGCCTCGTAAGGCTCTTCCACCTCTTCGACCTCGTCCTCAGATTCAGTTCCAACTGCTGACACACGAGACCCTCGAACTGGCGAGATGATGGGCTTGCCGTTCCCGGCACCGGAGTCCCACGAAAATGGAATCCCTACTGCTGCGGGCACCTGGCCATCTCTGGATGGTAAGTAAGGAACGTAATCTTTTACCTCTAGTTTTATTTTAGTTCCATCTTTCTTCTTGAAATAAGGGACGGCTAAAGCTTTTCCAAACAAAGTCCCATCCTCATTCCTACAGAAATGACTGCGGGAGCATCAGGAAGAACATAAGGATGAACTTCTTTGTCGATTCAATCGATGTGAACGGATGCTTGTTGGTCAGCTGACTGAGATCCATTGGCTGTGATTAATTCAAGGGGTTCATGAGAATGATACACTACGTCTTCGGGAATCATTTTCCTGCAAACCAAGTCCTGAGCACTACCAGTATCTGCGATCCAGGCGATCTCAGCGGATGCATTACGCTGCTGGGACGGCATGTGTCCTGGCAGGGCTTTCAGCTCGGAACGGATGCAGTGACGACAGCCGATATCACTGTCGCATGCGAAGTTGCATTTGCAAGGTTTTCCATGCAACTCCCTGAAGACAGCTGATTGCAACACTTGTGCAGCAAGTATAGCATCACTCTCACGAGCTTCGATCGTCTCTTTACGATAACGATCGTCCTTTGTGATGCAAACTGGATTGTGCGTCCTCTGCTTGGCATGGCATGGATTCCAATTACAGTCATGCTCAATGGGAACTTCAAAGGTTTCAATGTTGTCCCCGAATGAAACAGTCAGTCCGATTGGGTGTAACTGGCATGGCAAAATGCTGGTTGTAAAACTGAGCGGAGGCAATGCCTTCCGGCACGCGATGAGTGCTGGCCGAAGGATGAACGACTGCGACCACCATCAGGGCGCGCAACATGCAAACTGCAGCTGAGCCAGAGGAAGATGGTTTTCCCCCTTTGTCCTTGAGACTCTGAGAGCCCTTCGAGGAATTCGAACCTCGGCTTGACGACCTAGAGCGGTCGCCCTTCTTCTTCTTCTTCTTCTTCGTCTTCTTCTTCTTCTTCTTCTTCTTCTTCCTCGTCTTCTTCTTCTTCTTCTTCTTCTTCTTCTTCTTGTTCTGGCTCTTCCCGCGCTTGTCATCCTTTGCGGATGGAGCTGCAGGTTTCGGCTGATGCTGAAAAGTACACTCACTACCACGGTGGCACTTCCCCGCCTTCCAAAATTTGCAAACTTGATCCCTAGATCCTGGAGACAACGAACGACTAGTGCCTCTTGACTTAGATCTAGACTTACCTTTCTTACCTCCACCTTTGCCTTTGTCTGACTTCTCATGTTTATATCGGCAATCCTTTCCTCTCGTACACTTGCCTACTTGGAAATCATAGCAAATGCCTTGAGGTTTCCCCGCAGATGGTGGTCTGTTGGGGGCTGGCGCGGCATCTCTCTTACCTGAAACTGACTTCTTCGTGGCCTGGCGCATCTTTTCAAGACGCTTTCTCTCGAGGTAATCCCTTGCTGCTTTCATGAGAAACTCATAAGAGCGGTTGGGTTCCCCTCCGGTGTGCGATCATACACGGCCAGATCATGAGAAAGGGGCTTGAAGTTCTTGATGGCATTGTGGAAGTATGCTTGCTACCACATGGTGTCAGGCTCGGAAGTCATTCCAGCGATCACGGCGTCCCACCTAGTGATGAAACCCCTTAGATCGTCGATGACTAAGGTAACAGCCATTAAATCTTCCACGTCATACACTGCACCATGTTTTCTACTCGTACTGAAATGCTTGTGAATCATGAGCAATGCTTGACGTCCTCGGGCTGGTGTTCCGGACTTGGCCTGTTCTTCTTTAAAGATGTCAAGTTGCCGTGCAAAGTCCCCTTCGCAGATGTTGGTGAGCGAAGACATGAGCTTTGCGTCCAGAGTCACAAACTTACCTGAGTCCTTCAAGGCTTCAACGGACTGGTCCGTCTTGAAAACTTCCTCAATCCACTGAAAAGCGAAATCAGGCTTAGCAGAAGCAGCAATTACGGCATCCCTTACTCTGATCCTCCAGTTCCTGTAATTTTCAGGCTGGGGAAACTTGGGTACTAGCACCCGATCAGACTCTTTGGCCTTAGTATCAGATCACCTGGAATGCTCCAAAGCTTTCCTAACCTTACGTGCAAAGGAACTCTCAGAATCCGTGGTAGGCGATGAAGACGATGATGGAGACCAGGACAGGTCGTTCAACAAAAGGTTCTTCTGAGAAATCTCATCGGCTGCTCTTTGCTCAATGCTTGTAAGACGATCTCGAGCTTCGCTCACAAGCGTTTCCCTTTGACGTTCCATGACCACAGAATGAAGCGCATTGGCTTCAGTCTGCAAAGCTTGCTGCTGTGCAGCCATCAATTGACCTGCCGCATCAACTCCTTGATGCACCACTGCCACACTGGCGGTACGCTGATCAACATTGTTGAAGTTGATTGTGTTCAACTGGCTGGTTTCGATGTTAGCATCCAAGACACCTGACCTGGCATATTTCAGCGTGGGTCAGTTCGGCATGGGTCAAAGTCCTCATCCGAGTAGCTCATGTCACCTTCAGTTGTAGCTGCTCCAGAATGGATCACCATTTCCTCCGGCCGCGTAGTACCTGCGACAGCAAGGGCAGCCGTGGCGTTCCTGCCCGGGGCAGGTAACGCTGGGGGAGTTGCCATCGCAAGTACGGGGAGGAGTAAGCGAAAAAGTGAGACAAAGGAAACCAGCGATCGCTTGGCGATACGGCTGATAACCTGTAGAAACAAGTAAACAACCACTAAGGGCCAACAATAAGTACACCTGCGCAGCAATGTTTCTTGATCCATGACCACAGTGTAGATGAGGTGAAAAATACAATATGTATGTACAGACTGTGCAACAACAAATTGTATCGCTATTGTTGTTGTGTTGTTGTGATCGTTGTGTTGTTGTGATTGTTGTCTTGTTTTAATGACTATATGCTTGTGGTTGATGAAAGTCCGTAACTTGTCTTCTGAACTTCCTTTGATCGTCTCTGGTATTTCTGCGTATCCCTTCCACATAGTTCGCGCCCGGGCCTTGTCAAGAAAGGGCGGCAACGCCATCAGTTCCAAGAAGACTGGCACATAGGCAGGAAGAACAAACCTTGGCAAATCTTGAGCAATGGAGCAGTATCTGCACTTGCAAGACATCGTCCGCAATCAGCACGTCTCTCTCTCTCTCTGTCTCTCTCTCCCTCCAGCGGATTTGTCACAAATAGGAGGCCCAAATGAAAAATGAAAGATATCGAAAAATGTTAGCCCCATGTCGATCATGTCGATCACTTGCCTTCAAGTCACAGAAGCAGCAAAAAAAGAATTGCGAGAGAAGAAGCTAGCGGTGCTTGCCACTCAAAGTTCCTGTGTTCTCAAGGCAAAAACTGCAGAATTTGCAGGCAGCTCAGCATGCTCTGGTAAGCATATTCCAACATGGCATGCAGAATCCAACATAGTACCTACACAAACAAATCTGTGCTTGTTTTTGATGTCTTCTTGGTACTTGTTCGCCAAGTTTCTCTTGCCAATCTTTGAATTCAATGAGAGTCCTCGAAAATGTATACGAAATTACAAACCTGCACGAAGCGCAAAGCAATGTGGGCTGGAGGATTTCAAGCCAGCGTCATGCGTCGGCTCATGTTGTCTTGGTTCAAGCGGAGCTCATGTTCATTGGACACTCGGCATGACATTTTTGAGTGATTAGGCTGCTGAATAGCTTCAAAACTAAAACCGAAAAGAGTATAGAAGAGCAACTTTATGCTGACACCTCTTGCACTTCTTGCAGCACTTCTTGCAGCTATGAAGCAAAAAAATCTGCAGAAATCGCATCAAGAACTTCTCCCAGGACAAATAGCCCCTGCCCTGGCAAGTGGCCATCCAAGTGCTCTCCGGTGCCTGAGACCATCGTTTCAACCCTTGCGATAGCATGTTCATATTGTTCACCGGCTTCCGCGTCAGATGTTTCAGCGTTTTACATGTTGTACTAGTTACCAAGGTTTCAACATGCTTCAACCATGGTTTCACGAAGTCCCCATACTCTGAGTCTGATTCTCTCTGATCCAGTTATTTTTTATCCAGATTTGTCTTGCACATGCTAAGTTAAGTCAAACCCAGGAACCGAGGCCGGTTGTTGTCTCGAAACTCCTAAGGCTTCCCACGACCCGGCAAGTGCTGTTCAAAGATGCCAGCAGCATCTAGAAAAGATTCGCAACTAAACAACAAGCTTTGCCAAATTGCAGGAACCGCGACAGTCTCGCATACAGCAAAATTACAGCAAACACGCATAGAAACGCTGCAAAAGGCTGGTGCGCTGACATCAGAGAACACCCAGCAGAACTCAAAAGGCCCCAAATGCCAGGAATGCATACGAAACCTGTGTCTTACTTTGCCGTCTTCGCTGTATATCGTATGTATTCATGATTATTCATGTATATTTGCAGCTCCACCTTCTCTGCCCGCTTGCAGCACATCATCCCCAAATGTGTTAGCTCCACCCATCTCCGCCCATTTCTGTGGAAACAAACTGGTTTCCACTTCTCAATCTCAGCCCTCCTAAGCTCCAAACAAGAACTCAACATGAACCAAACACCAACCCCGCAACAAGAGAGAAAAACCAAAGCACCAGAGATGTATTTGGCAAAAGGGACGTGGTAGATCCCAGGAGCATTGCCAAGCTTCGGTGGATGCTTACGGACTGCATCGCAGCATCCATCCATGTTCGACTCACCTTTGCTAAACTTCGGTGTCTAAACCTCGCAGGGCAAATGTTTGACCCTGCGTGTCATGTGGATCATCAGAGCTGGACAGAAACCTGCAGAAGGGGTGGAATAGACAGTTTTGCTGGCTATCATGGCTATCTGCCCGAACCGTGCGCACCAGGGTGAATATGCCTGGAACCGAACCAACAGCAACGCCCGCATGAAATGTCTGCAGCCTGGCCTCGTCACTATTACGATAGTCAACCTTACACTGCGTGTCATGGATGTTCAATGATGTGCAGTTATTCGACATGATCCTTCGTCTGAGGGAATTAGATGGAATTGGGTTGCCAAGCACTTCGCACCCAGCACAGGACTCAGCTTCCAAAAGTGGTTAAACACTGGGAACAAAACAGCGACGATAAAAATTCGACGAAAGGTTTACCGCGAGATACCGCGAGCAAAGCACTAAATACCCAGCACTCCTTGGTGCTGAATGTACCACGACCGAGGCACACTACGAGAATGGCAAGGCTGACCACGACGGGCAAGGTCCCCAAAATCGTAATGTTGGCAAAGCGGCACCCAAGAGCCAATGCCTTTGCACTTCAATTCTCCAAGCCCCTCATGACAACAAGTGGTAACAAGATGTAACAAGTGAAACTCACTGCCATTGAGGCACTGTAAAAAGGATAATGATCGTAATCCATGTACCTGGTCCGCTCAGTGCAACCCGAACGGAGTTGGGGCGACAACTCGATCACTCCTTTGCGACTTGTTCATTGACGGTTCATCTTTATGAGGACCACAGCAAAAAGATCAAAATGAGAGTAATATACATTTTTATATTATACATCATACATCTATGTGTGATATGTATGATATAATTGAATAATATTGAATATAATTGATATGTTTGTATGTCTCTTGACAGGTGCGACGATTTCAGGCTTGGTCACGCGCCGATTCGGAAACTAGAAAACATGATTCGGAAACTGGGACGAGCTCTGATTCGGAACTCTTGGAAAGGTGAGGCTGTGAAGTTGAGGAGTGCTTTTGCATGTAGGGCTTTGAGGGTGGGCGGTGTTAAAAAAGACTTGGAATCGTGACAGGGACCCTTGGATAGGTCAGGCTGTGAAGACGATAAATACTAGACTATTGCATGTAGGGCTTTGTGGGGAGGGATTTTGAAAAAAGGGCTTCAGTTTCTATATAAATCTTGCATTCTGCGGTCTCTGAATTGTGCAATCCTAGTCTCTGAATCCTGAATGTGCAGTTTCTGAGACACAGTTTCTGAATCCTGAATTCTTAGTTTCTGAATCGTATAATCGTAGTTTCTAAATCCCGATTTTCTAGTTTCTGAGACGCAGTTTCTGAATCCTAATTTCGTAGTTTCTGACTCGTGTATCCCTAGTTTCTGAATCGTGCATTCCTAGTTTCTAAGATGTAGTTTCTGAATCGTGAAACCTTAGTTTCTGAATCTTATATTTCTCGTTTCTGAGACGCAGTTTCTGAATCCTTAGTAGCTTCTGAGACGGTCTTTGTTCTTAGGGCCGCAGCTCAGCTTGGAACCCGCAACTCTTCCAAAAAAGACAATGACATGGCCGACTTTGCATTTGAAGTACGTGGCAATTTGTTTGTTGGACTGCCCAAAGTACACGGGCCACACCTGCATGCAATTCGATCGAATCCCTCACTGCACTCTCAACATTCAGCGCCTCAGGCAAGGGACAAGCTCGAAACTTGGTGGGTTTGTCGAACTTGGTGCGTTCATGACTTTCTGCTGATTCGCTTTGTTAAGCTGTGGGCGAGATAAGAGCTGAAGGCAAAGTTCTGCTCAAGTTGAGACCTGACCATATCCTCCACCAGCGCGTCAGCTGCTGGACTGTCCTGCTCTAAAAGCTTACAACTCACGGTCCCTATGTGGTTTTGTTGGTGGCTTTGTATAACGTTTTTGGACCTGCTGGAAGGACGAGATTGCATGGCCCGAAGCGAAATGGGAAAACCCTTCTCCATTGCACAGAACAAGCCGTGGTTTCGCAAGCGCATTGTCATCTGGATGTAGAATAGCTTAGAATCTCTTTTCAAAGCGGTCACTGGTTCACTGCAATCGGCCCCCCTTCACTTCTGCCAGTCCTCGTCATCTGGAAGATTCACCATTCCAAGAGTATCTGTCACCTGTCTGAAGAGTGTCGGTCCTTGGCCAGCTTTGACCCAAATCCCAATCTGAGTCAGAATCTTGGGGCATACTGGCTCTGCAGAGCATTTGTCTGCCTCTATGTTTGAAACTTCATCCACAAGCAACATGCAAAAAGACATCCGAATCTGACCAAAAACGTGGAAGGTCTTGGAAAGTGTTCATCAACTATCAACATCTATCAACCTGTGTTCTAACTAGGCATCTCCGCTTCTGCATGGACCGCTGGGAAGCAAAAGCTAGAGACCCCTGCTGGTTTGCTTCCATTCCAGCACTTTGACCACGAGATATTCTCTCAAGCACACCTGGGCAGGTCCAGTTGAGCCCGAGAATTCATAGAAGGGCATGCTGAGTTGACTGGTTAGACATGGTAAGTGTCAAGACCATTTTGTCGTTCGCAGCTTCATTCCACGCTTCATCAATACAATGAATAGGTGCGTTGCATGAATCCTATCCGCCGAGCAGGCCTTGAGTACCAAAAAACTCACTTCTTTGCATCTTTGTTTTGCTGCCAAAACACGTAATCCTGTAAGTCCTTGTCCTTGTTTGCGTGGCGCAGTGTTGCTGAGAAGCTCCGGCTCCTCAGGCTGCGTTGCCGAATGATATTTGAAGACGGTGGCCAAGTATTAGGATGAATATTGCAATTACAGTAATTCTAGTAACAAGATGCAATAAACATCAATAAACAAAATGTGGCTCTTGCAGTGCTGCCATCCGAAGAACCAATCCAGCAGGACAAGTCACAAGCGGCCGGTGGCAATCCGCCGCAATCGGAAAACCTAGGCAGCCAAAGCATCATACGCTCCATTTCCATGGGTGTTTCCGCTAAGATGTGCCAAACTGCGTGCAGGTAGTTTTAGTAATTTAGTAGAAGATGACTGCATGCTATAGGACCATAGGAGATGCTGCTGGACAGGCATGGGTTTGGAAAGTTATCATCTTCATCCTCATCCTCATCACTACCACCACCACCACCATCATCATCACCACCACCACCATCATCATCATCACCACCATCATCCTCCTCGCCATCGCCGTCGCCGTCGCCGTCGCCGTCAACGGCGGCGGCGTCGGCGTCGGCATCGGCGTCGGCGTCGGCGTCGGCATCGGCGTCGGCGTCGGCGTCGGCGTCCGCGGCGTCGATCATCAATGATCAATCATCCATCATCCATCATCATCATCCTCATCCTCATCATGCCTCATCCTCATCGTCATCGTCACCTTCGTTCCTTCCTCTTCTTCCTCTTCTTCCTCTTCTTCCTCTTCCTTCTCTTCTTCCTCTTCTTCCTCTTCTTCATCTTCTTCCTCTTCTTCCTCTTCTTCATCTTCTTTCTCTTCTTCGTCGTCTTCGGCGTCTTCACAGCACACCACCACTTCAACAGAAGCAGATGCACGTGACTGTCTGTTGTCGGAATTGTTGCAAAGGCACACTTCCGCGCACCACTCCAAACATGAGCACGAAGTAGAGCATCATGCCTTCAATCCATCCGTCTAGCAAAACTGATGCCGAGACGGGTTTTGCTGGAGCAACTGGACATGGGCAGGCACGTACGTGCTGCCCAAACTCAGCTTCAAGGTGAGAAAACAATGCAGTCACACAGGCAGCGTCTACCTCCATTTGCTGTCAAGATACCCACAAATAGCTGCACATGGACCAGTTCCTTGCCACTTCATACCGCCCGAATTACAAATCCAATGACTTCTTCAAAGGGATTTTGCAGCCCTAGCACTCTTTGACAGTATTGCGGGAGTGCGAAAATCTGAACATGTTGCATTTCAAGCTGGGTTCGTGCATGCGCCTCACAACTTCTAAAATTGAAGCTTCATGTTTGCCGAATTGTCTTTCGGTTTTCTGTTGGAATGTACCACTATTCTGCCTCTGCCATGATGATGCACATGTCACTATTTCCACGCTTAACCAGGACATGCTGGACTTTCAGTATCCCAACCAGCAGATCCATACATGTACACTTCGCTCAATCATTGCCTACTGCAACCTGAAGCAAGAAGCACCTTCGCCAAACTCAAATCTGGCCAGGGGGCAACCAAATGCAGCCAATCCTCAAGGCCAAAACTCATACAGCAGTAAAATATAGAAAAAAGATTCAACAAGAGAACAACATGACAAATATATAGAAATACTTGCAATTCCCATTCAAGTCTGATAGGCTATGACGGGTTCCACGTCTCCACGTGATTGTTGAATTGCGACGGTCTCTCCCAAAGTTGCTTCTCCGGGTGCATGCCAAGTATCAACTCCAGTGTACGGAAGTACAACACAATCAGAGCCATCGGAAATCGAGCCTGTCTATTCTGTCCATGACATTCAGCAGTCTTCCAATGCCAAGATACACCAAGCATATGCACATTATTATTATGCAAGTACATCATATAATGTCATGGATCAGCCCACAGAGATGTCTCCAATGGGCACCGCGGCAGCCCGACTATGTGACAACGTATGAAAGCCCTTACGGTGTAAAAGCCTTACAGTGTTACAGCCAAGCCGCCACATGAAGGCAAACGCGCTGCCAGGTATTCAAAGAGTCCCAACTGGTTTGAGCCTCAGTTGTTGTTTGACATGCTACGCATGGGATGATTCAGAGGTGAGACATGCTAAAGTTGGCTGGAATTTTCTTCATGCCGCAGGCACAAAAGGGCACCATGCAAGAAGCGTCACACCAAGATTTGTCAAACTGGCTACGTCAAGTGCAGGCTGTTGAATAGATTGTTTCCCATGGCACGACAAAAGCGAGTGAGCAAAAGCGAGCTTTGCAACCCTGCGAGTGCGTTTATTGCTCATGGCTGAAGGGTGTTACAAATCACCAAGTCCTGAGAGCGGGCGTTACCTTGTTTCGCCCGCGTCATTGTCGTAATGAAAATGAAATGCCAATGCAGTTCAGATGACCAAATGCAAAGTATGTATCGTTTTCCTGTCTGTATCTGCCTTTGTTCTTATGTGTTTTTTCATGTGTTGTTTGATTATACACGGTATGCATATACATATATATATATACATATATATATATATATTCCTTGTATATATATATATGTGTGTGTGTGTGCGTGATACATAGTTATATATATATGTATATATAAATATATATGTATATATATATATATGTATATATATATGTATATGTATATATATATACATATATGTGTGTGTGTGTGTCTGTATGTGTATGTGGCTGTATGTGTATGTATGTGTATGTATGTGTATGTATGTGTACGTATGTGTATATATGTGTATGTATGTGTATGTGTATGTATGTGCATATGTATGTGTATGTGTATGTGTATGTATATGTATATGCATATGTATATGTATATGTACGTACGTACGTAGTATGTATACATTCATGCATGCATGTATTTATTTTAACCGTGCAGACTGCAGAAGTCTGCGCATATCCTTTAAATTGTGAAAAAATATGAGCAAAAGTAGAGAGGTAGTCGGCTGAGGAGAAATCAATTAAGAATGTGTGAAACATGCATGCATGTATGTAAAAATGTATGTTATATACAGAAGTATAAATTATTATACATGTATATTGTATGTATGCATTTATGTATGTATGTATGTATGTATGTATGTAGATGTATGTGTATGTATGTATATGTATGTATATGTATGTATATGTATGTGTGAACAATTCTATCCTTGTTCTGGATATCGTTGACTGGTAGTACCTAAAGTGCTGGGGGTTGCCGAACTCTACCAAGGCATCACAAGCAACGCGCGGCCGTTTTCCTTTCAATGGGCGCTTGAGCCACAAGGGCATATCAATGTACATTGATTCATGTGCTAGCGCTTTGTTCCCTTTAACACCCCCCATGCCCGTGGTACCTTCGGACCACGGACACGAGAGAGGGAACTTTGAATTAAAATGGTTCTGCTACTTGAATTACGCCTATATGTACATAAAACGTGCCATTCGGCTCCCCCTTTCCCACATACCCGACGGGAATAGTGGTTCCGGGTTCGCCTACTCTATGGCTGTCGATGCATTGGCGCATCTTCAAGCTGTACATCGTGAATTATTGCTAGCTAACATCTACTTTTCTACGTTGGCTAGGCATGCCACTCACCCGACGGGAGAAATGGACCGCTTCGCTACCAAAGATTTACAATGCTAACTAACGAATTCACGTGCACTGTGCAGAACTTCGTGCAGATTGGGAATATTGAAAATCTCGGACCTAAGCGAATTAATCTACTGCCTCGCTCAGAGTCCACTCAGTTGGTCTTTTCCTGATCATCTGTTCACAAAGACGATACACATCTTATAGTCCAGTGATCATTTGGATGAACAGAGGTAGTTGGTTTACTGCTCACGGCGGACTTTCTTCCATTGAGGTGTTGTTGGGGATTTCTCCCATCCTGCCGCACGTTTCGGAGCAGCTTTCGGCGATGAAGGCTTCGCAGGTGGTGCTTTGGATGGTTCATAGGACCTCGGCATAGCCTTAGCCTTTGGTACACTGGCCGATGAGGATGACGCTGAACCAGTGCCTTCAGGTTTCTGTGAAGGCTGTGCTGATGATTTGGCTTTTGCGTCTGCGGTGGCAAACTTGGCAGCGGCACTACCTCCGACTGCTTTGAATACCTCACTTACCACTTCGTCGCCAAGGGTTGGAGCCATCTTCATTTTCATCTCGGACTTTCCCCTCTGCGCCTCGGCTTCAGCCAGTTGAATAGCATAAGCCATCTTGCTGACAAAGTTTTGAGGTAACGGAATTCCGCATTGTTGTGCAGCAAAGAGTAGTTCCACCCTTTGTTCCTTTTCTCTCAGACTCAGATATACCGAGAAAGCTGGGAGTTCAATGCAGTTGGGGAAGCCGTGGCTCCCGGAACGAAAGAAGGTATATGATTCATGTTCTGGAAAGGTTCCTTTCAGAAGTCGTCGGAGAAAGTTGCTGATGGTCACTCTCATTCCTTGTTTCTCCTTTGCATCACCCTGCATCTTATTCATTGGCATGAGGAAACCTAAGGACTCGGGAGTGTACCCAGCACATACGAGAAACTCCATCATCTTTTCATAGACCTCTAGGGTTTTGACGACAGGCATCATCATGTTTCTCGGCCGCCCAGAGTACATCTTCTCTCCCTCTGACCATGAGTTCTTCTTCCCTTTCTCCTGAAAGAGTTCGTCCAATTCCAGCTCCGTCGGTCGCTTGAGGTTGCCATCCTGGTCTTCGCCTGTATAAGGGCAGAAGTCGTCCAGGTCCAGCCGGACTCGCTTGGTTTCCGTCATCATCGCATAGTATTCCTCTGGGGTCAGAGTGACTCTCTGTTTGTAGTAGAGTCTGAACATTGCGATGATCTTTGACATCACGGCGTTGTCGTACAAGTGAGCCGCGGCCTCGGAGACATCATTGTTGACAAGTCCGTCTCCTGGCATACCCTTGCTTCCGCTCTCAAGATTCTTGGTCCATGCTGGTAGTTTGGATGAAGGTTCATTTTCAGGTTCGACGTCCATCTCATCGTCGTCTTCTTCTTCAACGATTTCGTCGTCTTCCTGTTGAGTTTCCTCCTCCTGGTCCATTTCTTCATCATCGCCTTCGTTGTAGTCGACCTCATCAGGGTTGAAGCCATAGTCGTTGGATTCAGATATGTTTTCTTGTGCTTGATGGACCGTATCCTTGAACAACGATTCTTCTTGTCGACGAACCTCTTCATCGAGCTCTTTCTTCGTGGCCTCATCCTCATCGTCTTCAGGAGCTTGTAGCCGATATGGACGAATTCCACAGCTTTCAAGTTCTGTCCAGCAAACTAGACACACTGCAAGCTTCGTCGGCGTCTCGTTGAGACAATGAGGACAATGACGGCAACCTGATGTTTGCACCCTTTTGCGTTCGACTATGTAGTCAATCAGCTTGATGCGGGCCAGGTATTGCTCTTGTCCGCCAGGCTCAATGAGGTTGTTCCTGAATTGATGGACGATGTTCATGGCATCCATGGTGATCTCGTCATACGGTTGGTCTTCGGCGTCGATGCATTGACTTGCGACCCTCAGGATGGACTCCTTAGTGGCTACAGTTCTTGATTTGACAGTGCCAGACCGGACTACCTGGTCGTCGCCCGACGGGACGAACAACCGGAGCCATGTCTTGTTGTACTGGTCCTTGGGATCCTGAATCCATCCTCCTTTGATCGCCGAGAACGGGATGATCTTTGGTGAAACGATCTGTCCCGAGTCAGTCAATCGACCGCCATATTCCACCATCAAGGTCTCGGTCGGGATGAATAGGCAGATAAAGTCTCCCTTTCGCGTATCAACGCTCTTCGTGATGGTCCATGACCTGTGATCCCATGGCACATACGGGTTGAAGAACGTGAACATCCGATGACCTTCTCCAAGACCTCCCGGGATTAACCCTTGCCTCCAAATGCTTCGGAGGTTGGTCTTCTTTGTGATGTGGAAGCAGACCGGTAATGACATGATGGTGTTGGGTGCGATTGGATGCGAAAGCAACGATGACAGCAATGAGACGTCATCTCTGGAAGATCCTTCCTTGTGCCCCGTTGGAGCGCGGACTGCCACTGGATAGAGCAGTAGCCCTTCGTCAGGGATGTGCGTGTCCGCATCGACCTTGTTGTCAATGCACGTCAGGCTGCTGCGATCAATGTCCTTGTTGATCCCGAATGCCAAGACTTGTTCACGCACACGACGTCCATATCGAGCACAATGGAACATGATCTTGAACAGTAATGTCATGCGATAATTCGCCTCATTGACATTCCATGCACTTTGATCATTTGCTCTTCCTTTGGGGGCGAGGAAGACGTGTGGCCAGCGTGCGTGCTCATGTCTCCAGATGGACTCACATTTGAGCACTTCCTCGATGGGCACCCAGCCGGCGTCATCGCAGAACAGACTCTGTGACTCTGATACCTTCCCCACATTGTGACGTAGGATCCTGTTCAGTGAGGTACTCACCTTGTCCTCGTAGCTGTCGAGTCGGTTGCCAGTTTCGAAGCGATAGTTGGCCGCATATTCCACACCGCCAAAGTAAAAGCAGTTGAAGAAATGGGCTCCCGTGGTAGGGATGATTTTCAAGAAACCATCTTGCGGCGCCTCGATTCGTTTGTAGAAGGGCTTTCTGATGTTGTTGTCAGAGTAGCTTGCAAGGAATTCTGGCACTGACCTAGTGTCACCTCCTCCTCTGACAATAGCGTCCCGGATCACTTCGTTGAGGTCAACGACGTTCTGTGGTCCTAGCTTTGTAACATCACGTCCTTCAATGCAGAACCTACCATACTCATCGAGGTCTCCGACTTCGGACATAGTCCTGATGCTGTCGTACCACTGGTGTTCACTAAACCTCGGTTTTGTAGGTTCATCCGTTTGCCCCGACCCTTCAGTAGCACCTGATCCGTCCTTCTTGTGCTCAGGAGGTTCCATATCGACGTCATCAGATGTGGGACTATCAGCCTCGAGCGACGCTCGGACGGCCTTTAGCACCTTTCTGACTTCATCCTTCTTCTCATGTTCACATTCAAGGTGACCATGTTTGGTGCTACCACAGTACAAACACACATTGACATCCTCAGAGACGGTGAAGAGTTTTCCCAACGCATCCAAGAGTTGTTGTTTTCCGGAAATCTCTGAGTCCCTGACTACATCAGTGGGATCATTTGCTGGCTCATCAGCTTCCTCCTCCCCAGGGTGAGCCGACGACTCGTCACCTGGCTTGGCATCGGCATCAGCGCCCATGCTGGCGTCATCCCCTGTGATGTTGTGCTTTCTTCGATACTGAGAGAATACCTGATCTTTCTCCCACTCCGTGAGGCAGCAGAAGTTGGCCAGCGAGTCATATCCGGGGATTGCGTGGATGATCTTCATGACTCTTTCGGCTTCTGCAGTCTGCAGGGTGCAGTCGAATGATCCCCGTCTCTTGTCATTGATGGTGCTTGTAGTTCTGGAGGTCGATGTGAATTGGGCCAATGCCTTTTCCAATCCGTTGAGGTACTCAGCAGGATCAACGCTGGCATTGAAAACATTCACAACTCCTTTGGCCATGTTTGCCACATCCAAGACACCAAGCCAAAACTCGATGATATCCCCAGTTTTCTCGGCTGATGCACGGGAGAATCCAAAGATCTCGTTCCTTTCCTTCACCTCAGGAACAGCGACCTTCTCGAAGAAGTCCTTGTACGCGACATTTCCGCAATCTTTTGTGACCCTGTAGACCAGGAGCCACTTCTTCGCGACATCATCATAAATTCTTTCGCGGTAGATGCTGAATTGTTTGCCGCGTCCATTCCGGAAGATTTCCAGAGCTTGCCTCTTCGATATTCTGACTCTCCCCATGTGCGATAGAGACTTCATCAAGTGCTCCCCATACGTCAATAAGGCATTTGAAATCAACGAAGATGCCGTAAACGTAAGCCAAGTTTGAAATCCTTGATTGATGTCAACAATGTCGACACCAAGATCCTCAAATGCGACCTTCAATCTGGCCGCCAGGAGTAAGACGGATTTCCTGGCCTCCAATGTTGGAGCGGAGCGCTTGTAGTGGTCTTGGGTGTTGGCAGAGCAGTTGATGCAATGGGTCGGTTTCAACTGGCACGTTTCAATCTCATCCATCGTCACCGCATTTCTGCAGCTTCCGCACAAGATGTCGGAGCTCTCCTTGTCGATGGTAAACCACATGCATCGATCTGAAACAACTGGTTCCAGTTCATGAGTGCCGACCACTGGCTCAACCCATCGGGTCTTAAACCTCTTGTCTTTTGTAAATCTGTTGACGGCGGTTCCAGGGCCTCGTTGGAAGATGGTTGTGTCATCGTTCGCATAGTCACCTGGGGTCATTTCGCCACTTGCGATTTTGAATGCCTCAGTCGGTCCAGTCATATCCTCCAACACTTTTGTGTTGATGCCAGATTCATCAGGATTGAATGCTCCTTCATTGAGTACGGATACATACTCCCTGTTTGTGGCACACATGAGGAAAACTCTTTGGCGAAATAAGTTCTTCTCGATGACAGACCAAATTGCAGTCCTTCCCAAGGTCCCCTTTTTGGTCGTGTTCAATATTGGATACTGCTTTCCAAATTGGGAATACATCGACCGCCACATTCTCTGGTCAGATGTCACTAAGATCCCTTGGAGCCTCATCTTCTCGATCAGCTCAACTGCAATTCTTGATGTGACGGAGTCCATACCGTTGAACATGGAGTTGTTGTTGATGGCGACCATCAAGGGTCGGGATGTGACTTGATCAAGGTCGATCACCCCCTTGACAAACTGATTCTTGAAATCATTCTCAAGCATTACACAGTGGGGTGGCTTTTGTTCATGGAGGAACTGCAATGATAACCAAAGATGAACCGTTATCTGGCCATCATCAACGGCATCCGTGCTGAGATGTTGCTTGACCTTGTCAAGCGTGTCGAGGAATTGTTGAAGTGGTCGTTCTGATTCAGAATCATGGATCTTGAAGACTTCAACACTCTCCCATCCCATGTCAGCTAACCCCATTTGGATGCCATGCGTCCCACTTTGGGTTCTCACGCGGAACATCAGATCGGTGATAAGGATGGTCGTCCCAGCCCTAAAGTCACCTGCCAACATGTCAACCTCCCTTGGACCGCTCGGTGCTTCGATGATCCTGCATGCAAGCGGGTTCGTGATCATCTTCTTGATTCGGCCCAGTTCGGACTGATTGGCGACGTTCACGTCATGGTGCCCGAGCATCATCAGCATTCCTGCCGTTGACAGGTAGCATCCAGTCCGCGTCAACATGTACTTGCGGACAATGTGGCTGTAGCACCTAAGCCAATCCTTCTCGGAGATGGTGGACGCTGTGTCCTCAGTCACGACCCCCGGATTGCAAACTCCGAAGAGCATGCAGGCGTATGCGGTCACTCTCCTTAAATACTGTGCCCAAGGTGCTGATCCCGATGTACTGGCAGCTTGAGCTGCGGGACCTTGGATGATGGATAACAGAAAGTGATCCCGCTCGTCCATCCAAGCCGACGTGATGAACTCTGAGTTCCTTTGATCGGGCATTGAGGACGTCCTGAAAAGATATCCATTTGGTACCCGAGGAATTACCCAGTCCTTCCTTGCAGGAGGTGTCGACGGCCTTGCCTTCGATGGTGGAGCCTTCGGTGGTGGTGCGCTCCCAGCTGCAGAGCTGTAACCATCGCGTCCACCGGCGGTGGAACTGCTAGGCCCAGTCTGTTGTTGTTGCTGTTGTGCCCGCTGTGCATCGGCTTCCCTTTGTTGCTTGTCGTTCATCATTCTGATAGGTGAGGGATCCCAACCTGGATGATCCGGTTGGCTTGGAGGGTTCTACCATCTTTCGGCATCAGCGGGATGTCCCAGCCATCGATGTGGGAGACTTCTGTGGCCCCTTGGCCCATCTGGGTGGTGGCAGTGGTCGTCACATAGTCGCGAATACAGGAAAATGTCCTGTTCCGTTTCTCCACCTCCTCGAACATGCCCTGGTCGGCCCTCTCAATGTTGTAGCCCCCCAACTCCCATAGGTCGTCGCGGAGGTCAATGGCCTGTTTCATTCTGACCAGATCAATCTTAATGATCCCACTCAGGTATGACATGGATTTGAAGTTCTCCAATCGTGTCATCCACTCATGTAGCATCTTGGAGACCATGAGGATGGTTTGTAGATGGACAACAGCTGCCGCCCGCTCCAAGCTGAGATCATAATTCATCGACATCCAGTCTTCCAGGACATTCTGGACGATGATGGTCTTACCCTGGCTGGTGGTCGCTCTGGCGTTGTGACGTCGGAGTGCGTAGCCTAGGCTATAGCTCTCCTCGTACATGATGTTGACCAGATACTTGATGCGGTCTTCAACTTCACCTGGCTCAGGTGCCTCTCTCTGCATCGCTTCAAATGACCATCTTTCCCACTTCCGACGGGCAATCTCCTCGAAGTTCGTCCTCTTCCGGATTTGGTAGCATGAACTTCCATAAGGAGGGTATGTCTGGTTCAAGGATCCAAGGTTTGTTGGGCTTGTATTCGCGATCTTGTCGCGCAATTCCTTAACCGTGATCGCCTTGTTGATCATACTGTTTTGCCCAGTGTAGTGGTCTTTGAGGGTATCCCATAGTTCATCTATTCTAATCGCACACTCGAAGGTGCACAAAAGCTGCATGATGCTTTTCTCATCTGGATTTCTGGCGGCCCCTTCCACCAACTTTGATAATCGGGCCCCTTTGTCAATGAAGCTGGTAGCAGACATCTTCAACTCATTCTCGTTGGTCACTTTTGACAACATTTTCATGAGCAACCTGATTGCATGAGTTACGAATGCTCTGCCACTTCTGTCCATGACAAATGCTAAGGCCACAACGACGGGAGGAGATATCTTCACTCGATCCAACCATTCATCAAGGTCCTTATCCCTGTAACCCTTGAAGTTTGTCTCCTCATAGGTGGAGAATGGAGCAGGAAGGTTGTGTTCTTGGTTCTTCTCCTTGATGAGGGACAAGGTTGATTTCAGTGAGCCAATGCCTTTGGCCGCTGAAGGGATCACAAGGTCAGTTCCAGCCATTGCGAAGACCGATATGAGGCACGGGGAATCCGGATCCGTCAAGGCGCACCAACGACGCAGGTAGCAGCCCGACTTCACCTTCAATCTACCTCTAACGGGATCCGGATCCGCCAATAGCGATCCACGACGTGGATACAGCCTCAGCTTCACCTTCACACCGCCTCGTTGGGTGATGAAGTTAATGAATAGTTGTTCATTGATGGTCTTCTCATTAACTTTGAACTCAGGGTCGTTCACAATGACACATGCACATGATCTTGCTTCATGGTGATCTATCTCATCCGATACCTTTGGTCGATATCTCCTTCCATAAGCGTTGCTGATCAACATTTGATTTGTGACACCCCGAAGGATACATCTGACAATCTTCTCGGTATATAATTGTGTTGCACGTGTTTCTCTACCCGCACATTGACCGTGAATGTGTGAGCCATCACATTTCGCATGCAAGTCAAAGAACTCAACCCCCCACGATACGATTCTCCATGGTTTCTTGATTGCGGTCCCAACATCTTTGAATTGTGATGTCAAACCATACATGCATCCATCAAAGTCATGCACAGTTGATTGGGTCCCATTTATCAGAAACTTCATTCTCTCGTCATTCCAATAATCGCATCCCCGAGGCAGTTCCAACAATGCCATAGCATGCAAGACATGTACACGTTGCAGACACAAGGTGAACTCTTCCCATAGCTCCCAATATAGAAACGCTTTCATTCTGATGTTGTGTGCTGTGACCTCACTCACATTTTTGTTTAACCGATTCCACGGTGAACCACCGGTGCAAGGTCCCGCAAAGAACACGCAGTCACTAGGACCCCTGATGCAACGTCTCCATTTCGCCCTTCCGTAGTTGGACATCAGGTTGTCATCTTCGGTAATAGTGACCACATGCATCATCTTGAACCGACTCTGTTTGTGAATCTTTGTGATGATACTTTGCGTTTCAGCACACATAAGGAGCAAACATGGGACATCCTCTTTCATCTCATAGAGGTTGAGTGATATGGTAACGTCATCAAGTATTCTTCCGAGAAAATCAGCATAGGATTGCTTGAAATGATATGTCAGAGTCTTCCCATTCTTTCGGTGGAGTTTTGTTTTCTGGTCTCATGCTTCAGCTTGTAATGATGGGCTATAAACATGTCATCCAACGGAATGATTTTCATGTTTCCATCAAGGATACAGGTGACCACAGTGTCCTGGCACGATGCCCTGTCCTCCACGTCAGACCCGCTGTCCATCACATCTTTGATGTCTGCATTGGATATGATCTTGAAGGTAGTGGTCCCTGTCCAAAATTCATTTCTTTTGTTGGTCTTCTCGATGTTATTCCCCGCCAGTCTCCATGAGTCGTGGATCAATCTCCCACTTGACTGAAACACTTGGTTGGTTTCCCGTTCATCCCTAAACCGTCTCAGCTTACATGGTAGAAAGTCAGCCTCTTTGGGGGTAAACATCTTTCTTCTTGGTACTTTGTGCACTCTCGTCAATGTTGTTTCATCCTTCCATATCCATTCATCTTGATCGCATTCATTTTTGGATATTTTCTTTCCCTTTCTTGATGACGTTGAGGGGTTATAGGCTTTGTCCTTTGATACCCTACCAGCAATCACGTCACCACCGGCAAAGATAATTCGTCGTCGATTGGGATCTTTGTTTTCTGTGGGATATGGATCATCATCGGGGTCCCCCGACGGAGGAAATCCCATTGGAAGACTACCCCATCCAGAACTCCCCCCATGAACAACTCGAAGAAGCGTGTTGATCACCCGAGCAGTACCGCAAGGAGCTGCATGAATGGTTGTGGGGTCATTTCCATGGGATTGATGACAAAATAGTTGACCCACCCCCACAGTTAACTGAGGATACTTCAGGACTGGAGTCTGGCGAGTCGGCACCGCGGCAGCATGGAACCCTTGTCGTGCTGTTGACGCCGGGTGTCCCGGTGAGACAACGCCAGCTGATTGCCTAGTAATCACCGACGGTGATATACTAAATTGACACGGATGGTATTGGAAACAAGCTCGTTCTACCCATTGATCAAAACGGTCTTGTTGTTGAACGGGTGGAACTCGATCCTCAACCTTGATCCATTTGCCATGAGAAAGTATCCAGGTACTTCTCAAACAATCATGGGGCAATGATACACCAGGTGGTCGTTTTCTAAAGAAAGTTGGCGTCTTAACGACCAATATGGGATCCATACCAGGTAGTTGTTGTACTTGTTCTTTACCAGAAAGACCCTTCTGATACACCTCAGGTGGTAGAATAGGTATTTCGGTATACGGAAAATTTGGAACATCTTGAGTTTTGGTTTGAAACACTTGTCGGACAGTGGTATCGACATCCGTGGTGGGTGAGACCATATCGAGCAGATCTTTCGTACCGATGTCACCAGGGTCCAACAGGTTGATGAGCATACATGCTCTTTTCCAGGCCAACGGGTTCTTGAAACCTTTGGTGTGAATGTCAGCGGCCATTTTCGAGGTCACCTCATACATGAGTACGTAGTTCTCCCGAGTAAAATGTTCATGGAGGGAAGTAATGGCTATGCCATGGGTCCTCTCAAGATGCCGCATAGTGGGGTTACGACCCGACCTGACTACACCGATCATGCCCTGATTGTCATCATGGAACAATAATTTGGGCGACTTTCCCGTCAGCGTTTCCCAGATGCTCATTGCGGGCAAACCCATAGTACGGAGGGTGACATCGGCTGCCACGATTTCGGCCTCAGGCGTTGAATGGCTTACGCATCCTTGCCGTTTGCTGCCCCCGGACAAAGGAAACCGTGTGTGGTTACCCTGGATATGCATATGAGACCCTGAAGTTGATCTCAAAGACTGGGCACACCCTGCAAAATCAGCATCAGCAAATAAAGACAATGTCAATTCATTGAAGTTGTCCCCAACCCATCCGGTCATTCTTTTAGATAGGCTGGAATTCACGTAGCACATTAAGTGATACAACTTTGCATCGTCATCAATGGTCCACTTTGTTACATTCCTGGCCAGGGAATTAATGGAACGAAGCAGATCAAAACGAGCAATCCTCGCCGCGTACAGCAGCTTCATCAACACGCTAGCAGCGTGTGGCGCTAATGCACCTCTCTCAGACTCCCCAGGTGAGACGTCTTCCCCTTAGGTTCCTTGTTCATAAAACAATGGAGCGTCCGGATCAAATTCATGAGTGCACCATGGACATACTTTCTTGTTCTTGGGGTTCCCGGGACATGGTGCTCTAGACTTATGTTTCTTTGTTTCTTCAGGTAGACTTGGAGTGGATACGTGTTTCAGCTTCGTATCTTTTCCAACAATGTCTAAGTACTTCTCGACCGACAGTTTCAACAAACCTTCCATGTCATAGGTCATGGTTGACACCGGGGTTCCATCATGAAGTTTGGTAGATCCCTTTCTCAAAACACAACCAAGATAGAGTCCTAAGTCAGTCTCGGGCTCGATGTTGAGTTTTGATCTGAGCATCTCCCAACCCTTAGTCAGGTTCTCTTCCGGTCCTGCCAGCTTTAAGTCGTCTACATAGATGACAAGAAGTAACTTCAGTTTCTTGTGAAAATACATTGAAGGCCATTCTTCTCCAACAGGAACGAAGTCGAGTTCTCGAACTTTCTGATCACAATGCTGTTCCCACATTGTTCCCGAATCGGGGTGACCATACAAAGCTTTAACCAATCTTACAACTGGTCTACGGAATTTTCGAATATCGACATCGTCTGGCCAAGCATCTTCGGGTAGCTCAACCCAACATGGTGGTCCGGTTAGTTTTGCTTGAATGTATGCCTGAATGGCGTCGGCAAGTTTTACATTATGGCCTGGAAGACACCCATAGAAATCAGCCCATCTCGATGCCTCAAAAGTAGCTGGAGAATTGCCCAAGTCCTGGAAGAAAGCAGCCTCCCAGAATTGGTTCTTCACCTGATTACCAAGCAAGACACCTCGGCCTTTGAATTTTCTACTAGGGCTTCCTGCAGGCAACTGGTAGTTTTTCTCAACACAGATACCATGTACTCTGGCCATGTGAACCTCTGTCTTGTTTGCCTTTGCTTCACGAACAACGTCATCATATTCTCTTATGACACTGAAATCATAGACTCCAGCAGCGTGTTGACCTAACCATTCCTTCCTCATAGCCTTACGTGCATCATCGTTTTCCATCATTTCCTTTCGACCAACAGGCCTTGCAACTGCAGTGTTGGACATCTTATTGATATTGATTCCATCACCGTTTGAAGCTATCTTTTCTCGATGATCATCACAATGATTAATGCACGGCATGCATGGAAATGGAAGGAAAACATCACTGAGGCCACGAGCGTCTTGGGGTACTTCGTTGGTGTTGTGCAAGGTCGCAGCAGCCACCACTTTTCCCTGGTTGAAGTCATACACTTTGTCGTTGTTCCAAGTTGCCTTCGGTCCCTTGCCCTTCTCAATCTCAGACCATTCGTCCCACTCCATCAAGAAGTCGTCATCATCAGGTACATCAGTGTCTGATAGATCTGAATAACATGGAGCAGAGGCAGAGACCCCTCTCCCGACGGGAGAAGCGGACCCTTTTCCATATTGAAAAACTTTGCCTCTTCGGACGTAGTCTTGGGACGTGGCCACTCCAGAAACGTGATCGTCTTTGTCGTCTTTCTTGGAGGATTTGGCTTTCTTTGCTTCTTTCTCTTTCTTCTTTTCTTCTTTTCTCTTTGCTCGCTCTTCACTTTCCTTGATTTTCGCGTCACTTTTCTTCTTTTCCTTTTCAGCTTCAATCTTCTTCTCTTCGGCCTTAGCGATTCCCTTTCTGACAGTCGGTGACATCTTCCTCCACTCGTCAGGAGTATACTTTGAAGGCCTTGGAGTAGTTGATATTCTGCGAAAACCACGTTCATCAATGCGATATGGATGACCGCGAGCATTGAGCTTTACCCATTCACCATCGTCATTCAGGTATACGACCCCATCCCCAGCCTTTCCAACGGAGTAATGTTCTGGTCCTCCTTCTGGAACATGAAGGTCTGGATGTGCCGGCTTGTCGATACCTGGTGGTCCCATTCTTTCAGATATTGCATCAAAGTGTCTTTCAGCTTCCAACTCTCCCTCGGTTGGTTCTCGTGGGACCTTCGACGAAGGTACACCACCGCCATCATGACCATCGTCATCATCTCCACCTTCATCGTCATCACCATCGTCCGGCGGAGGTGGCGGTAGGATTTCTGGGTTTCCTTCAAGACGATCCTTCACCTTTAATCCCTCAATGGAAACATTAATCCTCTCATACTCTAACTTACATGGGAATTCAAGGGGTTCTTTTAGTTCGACCCTTTCGGTATAGTGCGGAGTCCTCAGCTTGGCGATGGGTTTCTCGGCATCATAGGCCAAGTTCTGCTTACTCCAATCACATAATGCCCATACCCTGTACTTTCTCGACCAATGGGGCCCGGGACCAATGGAGTATCCGGCGAACACTCCGTGAATTCCCATAGGGTCAAACTTGTGTTGTTGTTCTCGTTCACTTGAACCACTGGGCTTAAAGTACACGAGGGCACCAAAAGGTATCATCTTCCCTTTGAATTCTTCTCCATGAAGTTTGCACCAAGAACTCACCTCATCGTCGTTGGGCTCGATGTTGAGCAGGTGGCTCACGCATCTGATAGCGTACATCCAAAAGCATGGTGGAATTCCAGCTTCAAGTAGGCATGTTGTTGTCGCTACGAGCACAAACTGGTTAGTTCTTTCTGCAAGTGAGTTGTGCTTGGTCTTTCCGGCCAAGGACGTGTCCATTGGGATCTTTAGGATCTTCATTGCCTTGTCGAACTGCGGGGCATCATCGGAGTATGCTTCTCTAATCTTACGACGGCCCATGAACTGTTTGACCGCCCGAATAACTGCGTCAGTGTCCTTTCTAGCAGAAGGGTAAGACTGAAGCATCCCCGTATATCTATCCCTGATGACAAAGATGGTTTTGTCGTCGCCATAGTCCTGTTCAGCAATACGACGATTGTCGACATAGTCGAATGTGATCAGGTCCCCAAACTTAGTGAGCTTACGCTGAAATGCTCCTCTGAACGTCTTCCTGTGCTTCATCTTGGCACGCACGCACGACTCACAGTATGGGTTCTTATAGCGATGAGTTAGAAGATGAACCTTTGATCTTGCCTCATTCTTCAAAGTTCCCCTCTTACTCAGTCGAACTCCTCCATCTTCCTCATCAACATCAATGACATCATCGTCATCTTCACCTCCTCCATCTTCAGGAATTTCTTCAACTTCAATTTGATGATCTTCGTGGATATCATCAGGTGCAATGCTGGGATCGTACCCATCGTCTTCAAACTCGGCATACTCATCGGCATAGCACGACATTTCCTCGGCATCACCTGCATCACTTCCAACAGCCACTTCATGTTGATCACCTCTCAATTTTGCTTTCTTACGTTTCTTCATTGATCTCTTGGTGGATTTAACATCGGATCGTCCAACGGAGTCGGAAAGATCCTCAAGTTCATCTCCACTTTCTCCATCAATGACCAAAAGACCTTCACCTTCCGACGTTGAGCATCCATCATCAAGAACTGCCATGATCTTTTCCACACAGGATGATTTTAACTTTCTCTTCTCTTGATCGACGCTCACATAGGGAATGTAGTCTTTGACAGTCATTTCGATGATGTTGCCATTGGGATCTAACATGAAAGGAGTTCTCCCAGTCGGCCATACGAATGAGTATCCAAGGTCAACGCACCGCTTGCCCATGGAGATCACGGAAGGCGTGTCTTCAAGGATGTGAGCTTCTGCTGGTTCGTTGAATGCCTCGAACTTGATACTTGAACGTTTGGTCGAACATGTTACCCCATTTGCTGTATGGAAGTTGACGACTTTGTCATCATATGTTGGGAGATCCATTCTACTTATTCGTGTAGATGAGATGAGATCATGACCACTTCCAGAATCCAATATGAATCTCTTATCTCTTTCCTCAACAGGAACAGTGATACACATTGTGTTGCCCCTTTTACCATACCGACCCTCAATATGCTGAACATAGTTATCTACAAAGACTTCCCTAGACACCTCACCGTCCTCAATGTCGAGTCTGATCAAAATGTCCAGGCTGGGGCCGACGACGACCAGGACTTCATCAATGTCACTGTACTCACCCTTCTCATCGATCAGAATAGCCATTGCTTTCCCTCGGCTCGATGCTAATCTGCATGAATAAGACCATTGCTCATCTTGCCTTATCTGATCGGTGGGCTTACCAACCTTACCATGACCTTTGGGGATGGTTTGGGACTTCCGGCTGCACTTCACGAAGTCCTTCTTCACGTACGTTTGGACGTAAGTCTTAGACTCATCGAATCTGACCTTCTTCTTGATGACGTTCGATGCAACCTTGTGGAATGTCCCTTCATCATCACTCCATTCATGGACAAGTGCAGGAGTAGCCTTTGGGCCTGATGCTTCGGTGTTTGGAGCAGTGTTGAATAGATGAGGATCATGGCGTTTGTTGCATTTGTCTCCATATCGGCACTTGCCCTTAGCCCAGTGCCAGCATGGTTCATCAACCTTCTTGGTCTTGTTCGCTGGAGATTGACTTCTTGGAGTTCCTGGCTTTCGACCATTACCTTTTGCGTTCTTGTTCGCATCAAACACCTTTTGGTCGTGACTGTATTCACAATCTTTGCCTTTTCTGCATGCTTTCTTGATGAAGTGGAAGTGGCATGGGATCTTCTTCTTGGACCTAGGACTAACACTTCGGCTGTTTGGTCGATCCTTTCCTTTCCCTTGACCTTTCCCTTTTCCTTTTGCATGCTTTTTCGGTTGAGGTGATGGTAGAACTGGAGCTGCATCGGCCTTGGCCTTCGCCTTAGGTGCTGCCTTCTCCTTGGGAGTGGCTTTAGGCTTCGCTTTCGGATTGGCGTCTGGCGCAGCAGCAGTTGGATTCGGGGCAGGAGCAGTAGGCTTGCCGCCGCCTGCGAAGTCTCTTGCGTACTTCTCCCTAGCGGCCACATGTTTGTCTTCTCTAATTCTGGAGATGTGCCTTTCGATGACGTCCAACAGGTAGCGATAGCTTCGTCTTTGGTCTCCTTCAATCCATGACTCGTACTGCTTGATGTCAAACATCATAAGACTCGAATTTCGAATCTTCTTGTATAGAGCATCACGAAGCCAATCATCAGGAGGTACATCATCCGGCATCATATTTGATACCATCTCCATCCATTTCTCATAGAACACTTCCAGGTTTGAGTCACCGAGATATTTCATCGATACGATGTGCTCCATGGTGAAGGCTGTCTCCCGTTGACCTAGGGTCCTGAAGTGTTCCAGGATCATAGCCAAGATTTCTCGTCCCATGACATAGGTTCCTCTTCGGCTATGACTCTGTGTTCTCAATCTCAGTTTGATTGCTACGTGACGAGCAACATCACCGGCTTGGGCTATAACGTTTGACAATGCAATTGACAACTTGGCGTCTATTGATTGATATCGTTGCCCTCCACTGTCATTCAATAGCTCAATGTCAGGATTTGGTCGAATAGCCGGTTGTAACCATGCTTCCCACGCAGCTTTGTCTCCATCATTCGCAGCAAGAACAACACTCTTGATGAGATCTGATTGCCAAACCCCAAGGTTCTGTTGCTTCGGCCATGGACTAACGTAGACTTTGTCAGCCTCCCGTCTTGACATTCTCGGTACTTCTTCTGCCGTGTACGCTGCTGTGGAGATGTCATCTGCTGAATCACGTTGTGATCCTCGAACTGAAGGCAAACCAGGAGGTTCTGGAGGTGGTCCTGGACCGTTGGGCCCGAAAGGGTCAGGAGGTCCATCAGGGTCAGGCGGACCGCCCCATCCGCTCGGAGGCTTGTAATAGTCCTTCTCAGTTCCATCGGCGATCTTGTTGTCAACTTCTTTCAGCAGATCGGTGATTCTTTTGTTCGATTGAGAGGATTGCTGTTGAGAATGTCCAGCATGTCCGCGATAAGATTGAGCAACATTCGTCTCGTAGGTCAACTCCTTGTCGATCTGCGTTACCCAAGATTTTAGGATAGCGCTCTCAGAGTTAGCCTCACTCACCTCATTCTCCAGTTTGTCAATGACCAGTCTTGACGCGAGATCATAGTTGGGGATGCCTGCCGAATAGGGAAGTGTATCAGGGCTGACCCTAGACATAGATGTTTCAGAATCTTTGAGACTCTTTCTTAGTTCATCTAGGTGACGTTTCATGTCAACAATCTCAGAATTCTTGATACCAATCTTTTCATCCCTATCCTGAATTTCCCCCATGAACATGCATGATCTCTCATATTGTTGAACACCACTAGCCAATTTCATTTTGCGCTCACTTTCTAGTTCAGATCTTAAAGTTCGGACTTCAGCATTGGAGAAGGACGACGCCCCTACATCCGCAACTTCAGCGAATCTCTCTTTTAACAACATGTTCTCTTGTAAACATTCATGAACTTCATGATCTAGATCCTGAACCCTGATTTGAGCGATTTTGGCTTGATTACGTAGATCTTCAACAAGCATCTCATCGGGGCCACGACCGTCGGTCGTAGTGCCCTGAGTCAATGATCTTCGCAGCTTCATGTTCTGCAATTTGATCTCATCCTTCAATTCACAGTTCATCTCCTGCTCATTGGCGTAGAGCTCTTCATAGTGCTCCGCCCTTGCGATCGAATTCGCACTAGCCTGTGATTCAAGCCTCAGGTGTGATATCGCTTCGGCCTCATGGTTCCTGTATGATGCAATTCTTCTGACAGTATCATGTTCAGTATTTCGATGCTTCAGATCACTTTCCAATTTGGCCTGATTTGCCTCGAAAACCTTCTTCCTAGATTCTCTCGTGATCTCGTCAATACTGCTTTCATACAGCTCGGCCTGTTTACGAGACTGAACTAAAGCTTCACTCAATAGCTGATTCCGTTCAGATAACTCATGAACTGCAATTAATTGTTGTTGGCTTATCACTTCAAGTTGATTGCTGGAGAAGGATGCCATTTCGGATCGGTTACGATATTCCATGATTGAGTTCTGGAAATCTGTCTGCATTTCTTGACCTTCGTCGTATAGTCGATTGGCAATATCGGTGGTTAAGACATTGGTTTGATGAAGTTGTTGCAGTCTTGCCTCCGTATTACCCAATAGTCCTTGAAGGTGATGTACTTCATCCTTGTACTCTTCCTGGATCTCCATACCACGTTGATGGATCCGTCTTGCACCATGTTCCATTAGGGCACCTCGGCGTTCAAGGTCTTGGATGCGTATTGTTGCACCTTCGTCTTCCTGAGATGCTACCACTAGTTCTGCTTGATATTCTGCAACCTCATTTGCGGAACATGACAATCTATGATTGAGTGCATTGACCTCATCAAATACATTCTGGTTGTGTTCCTGAAGATACTCAGTGAATCTGATCTCGATGTCATGAATCAGTTGATCTCTAGATGCAGCGTATGCTTCCATGTGGTTCAACTGATTACGTAGGGATTGACACTGTGCCCGTAGTTCTTCTATCATGGCAATAGGTTCACTAGCCACAGAAGTATCCGTTGATCTCCTCTTAACACGACTATCCCCGGTCCTCTCACCAATTCGGTTGGTTACGGCCCTGGTGGATCTGTCCCTTGGGGTAGTTCGTCCTCGAGATGGTCGATGCCCTTGGCGGACAACATCACTTCGAGCACTGTTTCGAGAAGATCTTGGTGTACTTTGGGCGGATATTCTTCGTCTGTTTGATGTAACTTGCCATCCGGACTGTGTAGTTCGGGTAGGGCGTATCCCACCACTGTCTGCCGTGTCGCCAGGGGAAGATTGATTGACCTCCTCGACCGGCATAGCGGTATTCTCATTGAAGGTAAACTGCGTGGTGCGCGAATCTCCGCTGCCGCCTTGCATCTTTGCGATGATGAGCTGATTGGTCCTTTGCGTCCACAATCAATTGCTCAGACAGCCCGGCTACCAGCACGCAGGTACTACTCTCCCGACGGGAGAAGTGAGCCCTACGGCTGATAACCTGTGAACAATTCTATCCTTGTTCTGGATATCGTTGACTGGTAGTACCTAAAGTGCTGGGGGTTGCCGAACTCTACCAAGGCATCACAAGCAACGCGCGGCCGTTTTCCTTTCAATGGGCGCTTGAGCCACAAGGGCATATCAATGTACATTGATTCATGTGCTAGCGCTTTGTTCCCTTTAACAGTATGTATATGTATGTATATGTATGTATATGTATGTATATGTATGTATATGTATGTATATGTATGTATATGTATGTATATGTGTGTATATGTACGTATATGTGTGTATATGTATGTATATGTATGTATATGTACGTATATGTATGTATATGTATCTGTATGCATTTGTATGTATCTGTATGTATGTGTATGTATGTGTATGTATGTGTGTGTGTATGTGTATGTATGTGTATGTATGTGTATGTATGTGTATGTATATGTATGTATATGTATGTATATGTATCTGTATGCATTTGTATGTATCTGTATGTATGTGTATGTATGTGTATGTATGTGTATGTATGTGTATGTGTATGTATGTATATGTATGTATATGTATGTATATGTATCTGTATGCATTTGTATGTATCTGTATGTATATGTATGTATGTGTATGTATATGTATGTATATGTACATATATGTATATATGTATGTATATGTATGTATGTATATGCATATGTATGTATGTATATGCATATGCATGTATATGTATGTAGATGTATGTATATGTATGTATGTGTATGTATATGACTGTGTATGTATGTATATGTATGCATATGTATGTATATGTATGTATATGCCTGTATATGTATGTATGTGTAAGTATATGTATGTATATGTATGTATATGTATGTGTATGTAGATTTATGTATATGTATGTATATGACTGTATATGTATGTATATGTATATGTATGTATATGTATGTATATGACTGTATATGTATGTATACGTATGTATATGTATGTATATGTATGTAAATGTATATGTATGTATGTGTATGTATGTATATGTATGTATGTATGTATGTATATGTATATGTATATGTATATGTATATGTATGTATATGTATGTATATGTATGTATATGTGTGTATATGTGTGTATATGTGTGTATCTGTATGTATATCTATGTATATCTATGTATATGTATATTTGTATGTATCTGTATGTATGTGTATGTATGTGTGTGTATGTGTATGTATGTGTATGTATGTATGTGTATGTATGTGTATGTATGTGTATGTATGTGCATGTATGTGCATGTATGTGCATGTATGTATGTATGTATGCATGCATTGATGTCATGTCATGTCATGTCATGTCATGTCATGTGATGTATGTACGTACGTACGTACGTACGTATGTATGTATCGGTATGTATCGGTATGTATCGGTATGTATCGGTATGTATCGGTATGTATCGGTATGTATCGGTATGTATCGGTATGTATGTATGTATGTCTGTCTGTCTGTCTGTCTGTCTGTCTGTCTGTCTGTATGTATGTATGTATGTATGTATGTAGTGTATGTAATGTATGTATGTAATGTAATGTATGTAATGTAATGTAATGTAATGAAATGTAATGCAATGTAATGTAATGTAATGTATGTATGTATGTCTAACATTTATTTGTTTGATCTCAATTAATTGGACTACTAGTGTGGATTGGACAGTACCTGTGGTATCTGCATGTGGCGCTGCAGACTGACCGGAAGGGCACCAAACACACCTCCACCCAAACCGTAACTGTGGACTGTGGAGCTACTTTTTGATACTTTTTGTATCTGTTTGTCTGCTATTTGCACGGCTTTACTTTGCCTTCTGTGGTTGTGCTCGTTGCTGTTGCAAAAAATGTTGCAAACATCTGGCAGGTCTGGCCAAACTTTCATGCAATTGGCTCCGCAAACCTGCTAAAGCATGCCTGAGCAAAAGCAACTTTAGCTAGCAGAAGCTCTAGCAGAAGCTCTAGCAGCTTTCCTGACTTCCAGCTGAGCAGCAAAAAACCATGAAGGCAATGAAGCCCAACGACATAAATTCTCCACCCATTTTGTTCACAAGCTCCTGGGAAGAGCTTTAAGGCATGGGAGGCTTTCCCACTGGGGGCATCCCAAATAGGTCCTTGTAGAGCTGAACATGCTGCGGTGGGCGAATCAATACTGCAGCCCTCGGCACACCACATTGGAGTCAAGGGCCTGTGGGACCATCAAAACCCGTTGGAATGCAATTCCAATTACTGTATATACATATCTATTTAAAAATAAAAAGTTAGAGTTGACAAACGCCACTGTAGCCGATTCTAGCCCAAGAGGCAAAGCGGCCAAATTCTGCCAGGATTCTCTGTTTTTTCGTAGGCTTCCTCATGCTTGTCGCCATAGCGATAAGACTTCCCCGCCTTGGGCAAGGCTTGCGACCATGATCCCATTCTCTTGGGCACACCAAAAGCGTTTCTCTCTTCAAGTAGACAAAGAGCTGTGGGAGCCAACGTGGCCAAGGAACCGGTTGGGACAAATAATGCCAAGAGCTATCAAACCTTGTCGCCGGAGACTGCAGAGTTGTTCTATAGCTTCTGAATGCAAAAGTCATGGTTTCAGCTGCAAAGCCATGGGTCAAAATGTGCATCCCATTGAGTGCTGCAATAGCTGGCACCACCTGCTTAAGCAGCAAATCACAGCAGCTTCAACAATGCCACCCACAAGGACTGTTCGTGCCATCATCTTAAGTTGAGAAACAGAAGCTCCAGGAAGACGATGGTCACTAAGACCTGAAGCGACATGAGACGGCAGCTGTTGAGATTGTTGAGAGGCGAAAGGAGTTTGCCAAATGAAAGGATCAACCGATCAACCCACATGGAAAGCCTCGGGGCGCTGTTTTAAGGTGCCCAGCACTCCCCTCCCCACACCATGCGATTTCTGTGAGAAGGGGAAGATCTTCCCTTCTGTAGTCCTACGTCCTACGATGTTTTTGGTAAGATTTGTTAGTTAAATTTAGTTAATGAAGTTAATGTGTCAACATTGTCAACGAGATGATCAGACACACGTTTGGCCAGCCATTCCTTGAACGCCTCGAAAGGTTTCAAGTCCTCAGCACCTGGCCAAACTTTCTACGTAGTTTAACCTCAGAACCATTCTCCAAATGTACGCGCTGGAGAATGATGAAGTCATGGCAAAGATCTAATTATTTGTAGCACCGTGTAGATGCTTATAGGACGATGGGTAAGCTATGGGTGATGACAACTATTCAGGGTTAACACAGTGCAATGCAGTCACATGCAAAATCGTGCGTTTCTCAAAATAAAGATATCCTGAAACAAACAGGTTTTGTTGGCAGATTTGACTGTATCATATATTGACAGTGACATAGGGCTCAACCACCAATAAATTCAAAGCTCATTCAATCTCATTCACGTAGCATCTGACCAAGGGGCTCATGATCTGCATCATACCACTTTGCCATGCATGGCGAGCGTCGATGGTCAGGAACTTTTAAGTGGTCCAGTTGTGTGCGTGTAAGGGTTGCAATGTGTGATGATGATTTGTGTATGTCACTGTGTGTGTGAGAGAGATGGGAACGGTGTGAAAAACGTCTTTTTGTCATTGGAATTCAGCGCTGGCAGATCTGACGTCCTTCGACGTCAACTGCTCTACAGCTGTGCCATCATCAGGGCGACGAGAAGATCGAAAACACAAATTATCCAAGGTAAGAAAAGGATCAAAAAGCTGGAGAGCAGAAGGGAAACAATTTGCAGCCTACCGTCCAAACTGACGCAGAAAAAAACGTGTATATAGAGAGAGAGAGAGAGTCTATCTATCTATCTATCTATCTAATCTAATCTAATCTAATCTAACCTAATCCAATCTAATCTAATCTAATCTAATCTATCTATCTCTATATGCACATCAGATTGAGGTGCGAATCGCTTTGAAACGAAGAGCTCCGCATTGTCTGCGTTTTCAAAGAGTAGAAAACCTTTTTGCCCGCCGCCTGCAGCTTCACAATCTGCCTCAAAGCCAGTTGGGGTGTCCTTGAGACCTCAGTTAAGCTGGAAAATTGCCACTTTGGCTCGGGAGATGTCAAGCCCGAAACGATGTCCCCCCCTGAAACCACATCAGCACCTTTTTTGGTCGAGCTGTTGGCTGCAATCCCCCACGCTCCAGTCTCCACAAGACCAGCCTGAAAGAATGTCTCGGGGTCATGCGGTTCAACGCGCTGTGATGCGGCCGTCCTGTTTCCCACTGGAGCGTGAGAAGACGAATCCTACTTTAAACCAACTTCTGGCCCAACAGCCACTGGCTGTGCTCCTGCGGAAACAGGAACAAATCACTGCAATCCCTGCTTGCTTAAGTCGATGTCCTGTGGAACTTGTGGGTTTACTCAGTCTACTCTGAACAAAGCACAGCGCTCATTTGTGAAGCTGGGCCAATCTTTTGATAAGGTCGCGACAAATGCTTGGCCTGCAAAGTTCTACAAGGCTCATATTTTCAAGTGTTATACACACCGGAAATTCGTGGAAAATTCACAACAACGAATCCTAATAATGCCAGATCGTACAAGGTTGATTGTCCATCGAAACCAATTTTGGGGTTTAATGTGGTGCCTTGAACAACTCAAGATGATTCTTGAAAAGGCCACCGCATCTGAAAAACCTTCAAGAACTCACAATACACGCTAGTCCTGTGCTAGCCAGCTGGCAACTGGTGTGAAGCTAGCATCGGATTGGTCAAGATGGAGACATCCGCACGTAAATGCATTTATCTCCAACTTGCTCCATCAGTGTTGTAGGTCTGAACTTAGCATTTCACGTTTACTGCAGCTCAATGCTGCAGGTTTTGAGTCAGGCTTAGGCTTAGCAGCTTTGCATGTGACGTGGGCACTCTCCTCTTGGAAAATCACACCATGCAGTGGGCCTCCCGGCGCCCTTCCCAAATGTCTTCAGCTGCTTTGACGGGTTTGGGGGTGCCGACAGACCGGCGGAGACCCACTGATTGGCACTGAAACCAACGCAGCACAGCGCACCACTTTCAGCAACCCTTCCAATTTTCGAAAAAAATGAATGGCCGAATGGCCAATACCGGAAAATCGTTGGGGTCCAATTGCTCCAACCACCTGGACGTTGCTGAAAGGGTCTAAGTTCTTTGCCGCCAAAAACTGTCTGGAAACCCAGGGCAAGGAGCAGCCTTGGAATACTCCAGCGCTAGGCCTCCAGAGAGTCTGGCAGTTCTTACTGGCCCAAAAAATTGTCTCTAAGAGCCTGAAATCATCTTCAGGGCTTCATCCTAGGACTGTTTCAAGATGTTTCAAGTGTAAGAGTGGGTGTCTCTTCTGTTTTTTTTTGGTGTGATGCAGTTATGCAGTTTTGTGCCTTACTTCTGACCAGATTTAGTGCCTACTTTCTACTCACTTCCGGCGCCGCTTGAAGAGTCTCTGCACCATTTGGCTTCGTCACAATGCCGGAAAGGCAGAGCCCCACAGGTGCAGGTGCCTCAGAATGTCATGGTCTGCCCCACAGACCGCCAGTGAGGCCAATTCGCTGTGTTCAGTGTACTCACATCATAGTCCTTCTATCCTTTTGTTGTTTCATTCTCTGACGCTAGCGCCATTTCCAAGATCAATTTTGCTTGTGAAGCGATTTTGGAGGAATGACGACCCCTGGTTGTGGAAATTTGTTCCAAACACGGAAGCATACTTAAACCATCTCAAACCATTTTGAAACTTTCGGTTTAAGAAACATGAAGAAAGCATTTCGAAAACTGAAACGAACGGCTTGGTTCCCTACGATCCAGCCTCCGGCACCAGCCTAGCAGGCCGCCGACTTTGCCAGGGCCTTCTCCTGGGAACATAAAGTAACTTCTAGAGACGGGAAGGGAAGGATGGGAGGATGGGAGGATGGGAGAATGGGAAGGGGAAAAGTGACCACGTGGTGCCCGCGGGGACTGTGACCACTGGCACCGCGACATCACTCCTGCTCCACAGCGGCAAGAACTCGTTTTACCTCAGGGCTGGTCACCAACCGATGTATACCCTGCACACAACGATAGAACTGACATGTGCAAACACTCGTAATGCACTCGAGGAAAGAAACATCTGTGTGCTTTTGAAGGTGGGTTGAGGCCATGTCTAAAACGTGCTAGCTGCTTACAACTGACAAACAATCGTCCTGAGAACAATATTTTCATATACAGATCCGCCCGCACCAAAGGTGCCGAGGCGTTATTTGTGCGCACACATGAACCGGAAGCAATTGCAATAGCTAGTAAACTTTAGTTTGGGGTCAATTTTTGCTCAGTAGAATCTTATAAGTATTGCACTGGGCCCCTACTAGCAGGACCAGGGACCGCGTCATATGTGCACGTGTACAAAATTGTTCTCGACCTTCAGCAAACATCCTACCAAGTCCGACGAACCTGGTTGTGTGCCAAGAGTCATCAGTGGGCAAAACGAAGCTGACCATCTCCTAAATCCGCATGAAACCGACTTGGAAACCACCCGAGAGATAAGTGACAAGGCACTGTTCTCAAGCCACATGAAAAGCTACAAGGATCACAATCTTTGAAAGCGGCCAAGGGGCTGCTCTCTGGGCAACAGCCGCCACTTGAATAGCTAGCTTGTTGCGCATAGGAAACGGAATGTCCAAAAACCTGAGTGAATCCCAAACAGCCCAAACATTCATGCTGCAATATGCTGCATTCAATGTCAGAGTGACAAGACTGGTTCCGTTGCCGAGATGCAGCTCTGGTACCCGCCGCACGGCTTCCAGGGACACCTCTGCATCAGCCTTCACATGCTCCTGCACTGCCCGGTTCGAAGCGGCTCATTGGTAGATGCGTTGTAAAAGAAGGCACACATATAATTACACACATCTACACACACACTTTTGCCGACAATATGGATAAGATGGCAGAAGCATGTATCAAGCATAGATAGCCTCTATGTATGTTTCTGATGTCTATGTAAGCCTATTTTGTGTATGCGTTATCGGCATCGGTCAAGGAGATCAGGTGATAACCTGATATATGTGTAAAATTGTGTAAACTTCTACAAAGCACTTTAGTTGCAGGAGAAGTCCAGCAAAAGGGTCCAGCAAGTGATGCGCTGATAAAATAAAAGAAACAAGAAAAGACCAGCACAAGTTCTTCCAATGTTCTTCCCAACCTCGAGTTTCCGATACAGCTGCGGGTCATGTTTGACAACTGCCAATCCTCAGCCGCAAGGATCTTGAAACTTTAAACCATCTGGCATCTGGCGGCTTCACTATGCTTCAGCCATGTCAACGCTCAAGCTTGGTCGGAGAGCTCAGCCAAGGCTCCAAACGCACGCGTTGTCAAAAGCCCTGTCTGCAGTGCGGCCAAAAGTTGTTGGCCCGATTCTTTGGAGACCAGTAGGACGTTCTTCTCCTTGGCTCGATGAACAAATCAAACAAATCCTGGTGCAACTAGCCCAGGACAGGCTGCACAAATGTGCGGAATCTATTGACATCCTCTTCATTTGTCAAATTGGGTATCTCCTGGACCCAAACCCCTCCCCCTTGCCACGCTTGTAACTTCCAGCATCTATTGCCTCCGGCAGCCTCAGAGCCAAATTCACAACAAGGACGGGCTCACGTCGCTTCAGGAAGTCCGCGGAGACGCGACCATACTTTGAGATTCAATGATGCATCTTTCTTTAGCCCAATTATAAACTGAAATCAATACCCAATCACATCACCTTCATCCTTCATCCTACAGGAGAATCTGAGAATCTTCGGTCCTGGGGCACCGGCTCTTCATTCGACACCTGCAGGCCATTCGTCGAGAGCAGCTGCCGTGCCGCGAGGCGGATCACCTGACGAAGGCACGCAGACCTCGAGTCATTTCCGAACCCGGCTTTCCGCCGCGCCTCAGGATCTGCCCGCAGCTCCGGGCCAGCAAACTCAAATGCCTGGCAAATTGGCAAATAGTACAACATTATATATATAATACATTACATATGTATGCACACAGTAATATACATGCACACAGTATACACAGATTACTGTTCATCAAATTATGCATAGTGCCCGATGGTCTCGCCGCTGTTACTGTGATGTCCCTTGCCAGCCTTGAAAGAGGCAGACACCGCGTCGATGACAGTGGCGCGATCTGAGCGCAGCTCCGGCCTTAGAAATCCTCATGGCATTCCATGACATTCCACTTGTAACTCACTGTGACAACTCAAAAAAAAAAACATACTATATAAATAGATCTAAATAGTAAGTGTCATACTAAGCATCATACTAAGTGTCGTACTATATATTTCAAAATGCCCACGACATTCCACGGCAACAGCTCAACTAAAGTGAAGCAGTCCAAGTTGCGACGCATATTGCAGGGCTTGCGGGTGTTTTCTTGCTGCCAGCACGACCACCTGGGCACCAACAGGAATGAAGTGGAACCAGTCTCTCCCCGAGTGGTAGGCAACCCGCCGGGGAATAGGGTTGCAATAGAGTCTTTAAAGCGGTTTTGCTTTGACGGAAGGCGTCTCTACCTCTGACATCGGAAGCACATAGTAGCTGGTAGCTCTTAATAAAGTTCATCCAATGCCAAGCAAATGGACACCCACTCACCTCCTGCACATTGCGCAATCGAGGAGAGACATGCTTCAGCGCTTGTCCTCGTGATGCAGGGTGTAAACCACTGCAAATGACATCTTTCACTTGAGAGCTAGTGGGGGGAACAAGAGGTGTGCAGTTGATAGTAGGTGATGAAAGCCAAAGTGCCGAGCACGCATGTTTTTTGTTCTGTTGGTTCCTGCCAGGATCCAAACATCACATTTTTCTTGAACATAAGTGCCACATTCATGTCATGTGGTTACTGTGGATGAGACGCTGACAAAATACAGAGGCCATGATCATGATGATGATGATGATGAGGAGGAGGAGGAGGATGAGGACGAGGACGAGGATGAGGAGGAGGAGGAGGAGGAGATCGACGACGACGACGACGACGATGATGTTCATTATATAATTTACAACTCATTACACTAAATTGCACTATGAATTGACCATCCCGGCTCCTGAAACCTGTACTGCGGATTTCACCACCTCATCGTTGTCCCTCAATTCTGTTGCTGCATACCTCAGCCACATAATCCACATATGCATCACTGCAAAGGAATAGGGCTTGTTCCAGAGAGGATGTCGCTTCCGGATTGAGTGCGGTCTCCTGCCTCCCAGCACACATCAATGCATCAAACAAGAGGCTGAATTGCGCATCCATCCTGGCTGACTGCTACCTGAACAATCCGCCGCACAGCGCGCAACCTGTCGGGCACGGCTTAGGCATACTACAAAGGCTGTGAAACTTGTTTCAAGTGCTGGACTTCTCCAAAGTCTTATCCCATCATTCTCCATCCACCCCTGAGCCTCACCTGGTGACCCGTGATCTCCCTTGAACATCTTGAACTCTCTCGGCCATCCGTCGCCCTGCCTCTCGGAAGCAAACTCCAGCGCCAGTCCAGCACCCTGCACGGCTCGGAGCACCACCTCCTCGTCGTCACGGAGCTTCTCGTTGGCGTGCTCCAACGCCAAGCCGCTGGAACTCACAGCCTTGAGCACCTCAAATCGTCACATGGCCAGATTCAGTCAGCTGCGGCGTCCTGTGCTCATGCTTTGGAGCATTGAGAAGTGGAGATGCAGGATGCGAGGTGGATCTTGGATGGGGCTTGCAGCAAGAGAACTTGCAGCAGTGTCGGGTCTCTGGCGATGTTGCCGGTTTGTCCTAGAAGTGTGTTGCGAATTGGAAGCGAAACTGTCCAAACCTCGACATCTGCCCAGCCAAGTAGCTATATCTTTATTTTCTCGGAGGGTTGGCAGCACAAACCTGAAATCTGGTTGCGACCGTCAGCAGGACTTGGCTCGCACAAGTAGCAAAAGGAGCAAGACTATGGCCTAACTGCGTCCGAGGGGAGGCTATGGCCAGAGAAGCTTGGCGATGCTAAGCTACGCATAGTCATTTGATGTTTTTGCGCACTCGGTTGGCAGCTTCAAATCAAAAGCCCCAGCCTCAAAGCACTGCCTTGCTGGGACACACAGGTCTCAACCAGCTCCAAGTCCTGCAAGAGGGATCCAGCGGTTCAAATGTTGCGCAGCTAAATTCACCAACGCGCATCATGACATGATAGCACGGATCATGTGGCTCTGCATTGAGCAGTTTCTAGTATATCATTTCCAGCTGGTCTTAGCATGTCTTAGCAAAATTATGCAAAATTATGCAAAATTGACACAGGTGGTGAGGTCTAGAGTCTATCAGGGTTGTTTGGCTTTGCGGCATTTTGCAGCAGCAAAATGCTCCTCTTGCAGGCGCGCAGGCGCAAGGGGCAAAATTGCCCCGCACCTGACAATTGACTTTGCTGAATTCAGAGGGTTGGATGTCGTCTGGGGGTGACAATGAAATGCAAACAATCTGATACATTTTCAAGATTTCCATTACAGGAGCCGAGTGGAAGTTGGAGTGCGGCGCGCAAATCCAAAAATGTGTGGTCATCAGATGGAATGCCACGCGGTCCCTGCTAAAATGCCACACGGGTGGAATGCATTTTGTACTGAAACGAGTCGAGAACAGGGTGCAGATCTGAGCTATCACCACCTCTCTGGCCAAATTCGCTCACAAGGTGCCCTGGGTCAGCCCCACATATCTTTTTTATTTTTGTGTCACAAATCTGCCAAGCCTTCTCGCTGAGATTAGCAAGAATTCGCGATCCTGAAGAACCTTCCGAAGCAACACTTGCAACGGATCGGAATGGCATGGATTTGCCTGTGGCAAGTTCTCCTTGCGTCAAGACATGTCAAAACTTCCAATACAAGCCATATGACATGGAAGCCTTTCACCCTTCAGCTATCAGGCCCACAAGCAATTATCTCCATTCATTCTATTCTCTCCAAGCAGGAAACTGCTTCCCAAACAACAGCCCCAGGAGACGTGCCTGGGGTGCCACGTCAGCTAAAACTAATGGATCTACACGAGGATTGCCTGAAGCGGGCTGACTTGTTCAAAGTACAGACACAAGATCAAAACAAACAAGTTCAAAGGATCTGCATGGGTGTAAGGACCACTTCCTGTGATCAAGCCTAGGCCTAGGGTGCAAGGACTCTCAAAGTCTGTTTCAACTTGTTGATTCCTTCAGTTCATTTCCCTGTGGAGTGATTTTGTCATTTTCAGACTTGGATTCTTGGATATTATACCCATGAAGGTCGAGTACCAATTTCGCCAGGTGGCCCGCCAGCTTCTTTGCCAGAGGTGGTTTTGCTTGAATCTGTTCTCTCGCGCCGTAGAGCCTCAGCTCAATGATAACGCCCAGGTTGCGCAACCGTTTGCAAATGGAGCTCACATGTAGATCCAACGGCATCATTCTGCTTAAAAATGCACAAGAAAAAAACACGCTGAAGAAGCCCACACAAACAAAAAACCGAACAGTCTGGAGCAAAGACCCATCTGGTGATGCGTGGATGCATTTTGGGTCCATGGGTGGGCGGGGCATATCGACAAATCCTCAGCCCGGAGACAGGATGGGAGTTTGTACTTCAGCTGCCGGAGTGTTTACCTCCAGAGCCATTTCCAAGAAATTCTCATCCTGCAGGCCATTCAACAGCATTCAATAGATATATATATATATAACCGATGCTGTTTCGATGCTGGGAGACATCTGAATTACATCACAACCGCTCTGAACAACTGTGTCCTCTGCTAGCCATTGGCAGACATCGCTGCACCAAACGCCAGGCCCAAAGGGGCAACGCTCGTGTAGGAGATGGACTCGCAAACCTTAACCCCAAACCAGACCATAACAGACATGGAAAGAACATGACCTGCTCACTGATCTCACTCTGTTCGGTTTTTTTGCACACATCAATTCAGTCAAGGTCATGTCCATCCCATGGGTGATGCAGGAACCGGGCTAACCTGTGATTTGGCGAGGCAAGCCACGATGGAAGGCATATCTGTGAGCGTCATTCATCATGTGCTCTTGGAGCACATTCCGAAAACGCTCCATGCGTCGGTACTCGCTAAGTTCTTGAAGATCGCGAGCAACACCTTCACCGAAAATATGTGCACAGGAGAGGTTGCACTTGCACGAAAAACCTGAAAACAAACATAAAAGAGATGTCTGAGATGTCTGAGATGCCTGAGATGCCTGAGATGCCTGAGATGCCTGAGATGCCTGAGATGCCTGAGATGCCTGATGGTTTTCGCACAATTTGAGCAGTGCCTGAGAAAAGTCCAGCACGGGCGATTTCATCGCCCTGCTCCAGAAGATCCAGCCATTTCGCCTAGTTTCCCAGGTGTGCAGCGGCCCTGCGTACACTCATCAAAATACGTACTTAGCATATACACAAATGCATGTGTATCCAGAAGTTATCCATATATATATATCTATCTATCTCTGTGTGCAGGTTTGTGTGCGTGTGTATGTGTCTATCCGTGTGTGTGTGTATGAATATAATGCAATGTACTGTAAAATGTAAAATTAAATGTAAAAATGTAATGCAATGTGTGTGTGCGTGAATGATGTGTATATAATATATATATGTGTGTGTGTAGCGCGCATGTATAAAGCTCCTCTCCGAACAAAGTCGGGTTAGTCGTGCAGGTCGTTAACAATTCTTGGAACCCGGCAACTCGCAAAAAATGTTGACGTCGGTGTGTGGGAATCGTCCATGCCTCAGACCATGATCATTCTCCCCGCCTGGGCGTCACAGCACCTTCGCAACACTCGAACGTCAACAGTGTCGGAGTGGAACATTTCTGGTGCCAGGTCGTACCTCGGTGCACAGATCGATCAGATCGTGTTCACCTCACTCTCCATCAAATGCCATCACCATCTCAGGTAAGATTACAAGAGAGAGAGAGAGAGAGATATATATATATATTTATTTATTTATTCATTTCTCATTTATTTATTTATTGATTCATTTATTTAAATATAATATATGTGTTTATCATTTATCATATGTAACTTTGTCACATGATGTCACATGTAGTCATACTTGGAGTTTTCGCATCAGCCCACCCCGCATTGGCTCTGTCACGAGGCACCCAGATAGCCAGGCCAAGCAGCAGGAGCAAATGATCTTGATCACCTGTTTTCAATGGCTGAAGAAGATTCACTTAACTGAGGTGGTGACGGCTGGAGGCAAAGGGGGGGCTTGTGGCAGCACTCCCAAGTATTCACAGCAGTGATCTTTATCGACCTTCGTTGTCCTTCATCGACCTGCATTGCCTTTCACTGACTTGCATCTTTTTCCCCATCCAGCTCTTTACAATCTATTGACATAGATTATCATAGGTTGTTCTAGGAAAGATCGTTTCTTGGAATATCTTGTAACAATCATTTGACAAACCACCGCATTGCAATTACATTGTATCAAGTGAACAGCTGAGCTCAGCTGTTTCCTATTGTTTTCTTCATGACTAAGATGACCAAGTGGCTTTGCAGGGCGGTGTTGTTCACCACGACCCGTTGCGCTCTTCGCGGAATCTGGGTCACCTCCTGAGCAACGAAAGCAACGAGGGAACGGTTTTGTCACCTCAAGGCTGGATGGGAATGACCCAAGATGATGCACTCGAATCCACCCTACACACACCCCTGCACTACCTGTACAGGGAAAACACGGGAGAACACTCTTGCACTCATTCTACACTCAAAAGCCGCCACAAGACCCCAAATCGGAAAACTTCACCCAGACCTCGACGAACCTGCGAAATTTCTCCAGCGTGGTAAGCTGATCAACCTCCACGCCTTGTGCAAAGAAGATGTGTCAACGTCATGACCAAAAGCTGCGACAGTTCAATATTATATATATGTGTGTGTGTGCGTGCGTGCGTGCGTGCGTGTGTGCGTGCGTGGATGTATGTATGTACGTACGTACGTACGTCCGTACGTAATGTAATGTAATGTAATGTAACGTAACGTAACGTAACGTTATGTTATGTTATGTATGCGTGTATGCGTGTATGCGTGTATGCGTGTATGCGTGTATGCGTGTATGCGTGTATGCGTGCATGGATGCATGGATGCATGGATGCATGGATGCATGGATGCATGGATGCATGGATGCATGGATGCATGGATGCATGGATGGATGGATCTATCTATCTATCTATCTATCTATCTATCTATCTATCTATCTATCTATCTATCTATCTATCTATCATTACCTATCTATATATCTATCTATCATTACCTATCTATCTATCTATCTATCTATCTATCTATGTATGTATCTATGTATCTATGTATCTGTGTATCTGTGTATCTCTGTATGTATGTATGTATCTATCTATCTATCTATCTATGTATCTATGTATGGATGTATATGTATGGATGTATGTATGTATGTATGGATGTATGGATGTATGGATGTATGGATGTATGGATGTATGGATGTATGGATGTATGGATGTATGGATGTATGGATGTATGGATGTATGGGTATGGGTATGGGTATGGTATGGGTATGGTTATGGTCATGGTTATGGCTATGTATCTATCTATGTATCTATCTAGCCATCTATCTATCTATGGATGGATGGATGGATGTATATGGATGTATATGGATGTATATGGCCTGCTGCCTCGAGGCCCAAACTGTCTTGGCAATCTTCTCAAATCACAAGACCACACCATTCCCGAATGACGTTCTCCCTTCCACCTATAACTTTGGCCAAGTGGCTTGCAGAACCATCGCTCAGTCCAAATTTGATCTCCACTGAACGTGGATTCTCCTCATGGCATAGGCCCGCAAGAAGCATTCGAAATTGCACCCACAATGGACGCACAATTCTTGCCAAAAGGTAGCAAAAGCTTTGCAGCCTTTCGATTTAGTGCCTCAAAGAAAAACGCCTGGCTTTCTTTCACTACGCCACAGCTGAGGCACTTTGAGGTCCAACACGCCGCTGGAGCAGGTGCTCGCACTGCGGCGGCGGTGCATTCGTGGGCCTGGACATCTGAGCAGGATATGACCGGAGATCAAGTGGAAGATGAATTGAAAATGGTGCAAGATCTGACCAAATCAACCGAATTGTGCAGAATGCAGCGTTCTTGCGTGCCCCAAGAAAAGTCCACAAGCAGCAATCATTTGTTCATGTGTGTTCCCTTTTCATATCTTTTTGTTCCTGATTCCACCGTGCCTGAGGTCACAGGCCCTATACCGCAAGAATCTGTGTGCCAAGTATTGGCACGTTTCCGAAATTCTACCATGGGCCTGGCACATAGCGCATGGCGGATGGCACTTGGTAAGGCAACACATGTGGGTCGCGAAATCACCTCGACATACAAAAGTCCATCTTCTGCTTTGGTTTTGCTGCGTGTTTGGGGGGTCAAATACTAGGTATATCTAGGTACAGTTTGGCTGACGCGGAACAAAAAATGGTGAAACGAGCTATGCCTATAGCAGCTATGGCGGCTGTCAACAGTACGTCCCCTGCCTCGGGTCCTGTACAGCTTGGCCACGTCCCCACTGGCTTTACGCCCCAAAAATGCGGCAAGTGGCAGTGTGCAAAGTGAAGAAATTGAAGAAACTAACATGTAAACCTCTGGTGTCATGAATTGATGGTTCACTCCACCGTGACATGTCGCCACTAGTTAATGGGTTCGTTAAACAAATGCGCAAACATGATCAAACGGGTGCAAATGCTATGATGTCCCAAATCGATGTCAGTATCCTGCCTACCTGATTGATCTTTTGTTTTGTTCACATTTGTATGTTTTTGTATGTTTTTCTTTTGCAACTGAAGACTTATACAGTTGAAGGCAGCAGTTCGCCTCTCAGCCTCTCTTTTTGTCTTTTGGCACCTCTGTTCCACTCTCAGGCACCAGGAGAGCCACCCAGTCTGCGCGGTGCTCTTGCAGCAGCTGTCACAGACTGCTCAGCCGCAGCAAAAGCATCCTCGATTTCCGGGTCTAAACCACTGGCCTCTCGATCCATCCGTTGCTGAAATGCTCGTGCCTGGCGCCTTCGGGCCACCGCACGGTCCACAAAGACTGCGGCATTCGGCACCGGAGCACCACGCTCACGTGCATCGGCCAGTGTCCGGGAGATGTCTGCCAGCAACTCATCGTCATCCTCGATGTTCTCACCCTCACGGTCCTCAGCACCTTCACGGCCCTCGCGGCCCTCACGGCCCTCACGGCCCTCACGCTCCAAGTAAGCCCGCACTTGCCGTGCCATGTCATGGGCCTCTCTAGCCCATCTGGCCTGCATTTCAGCAGTGGTCTCTCCCAAGGGTGCTCGACGGAGTTGGGCCATCTCCTGTTGCACCATTTGCATGGCCTGTTGCGGTGGCAAATTTCCCAACAAACGGTCTAACGGCACACCCATGGCAGCTGCCATCATCCTCATCTGTGCCATGTCAAGAGGAGAATCACTTCCCCATGCCATAGGCATTGCAGATCCTGCCTCTGGCTCCACTTGCACGGTCACAGGCTCCTTGGGTTCAGTTTGTTCGGCCTGCCGCCGTGCTACACGCACAGTTGAGCCATTAGCTATTCCACAGGAGTCCAAGCTGAGACCATCTTTCAGGATCTTTCCTTTGTGCAGCAAATGGATCTCCTCCACTTTCAATCCACAACGAGAAGCTGCGTCCTTTCGGAGCTCCTCTACCGGATCCTTTGAATCCACAGCCAAGGTGACCTCAATGCCACCAGGAGCCTTCAACTGAATTTCCAGCCTGTCACTGGCATCACTGCTTGCCTTGTCAAGATACCCTTTCTGAGTTGAGGCTGCCATACCTTTGGCAATGTGCAGCGCGTCTCCATTCTGGATACCCAAAGCCCTCAACAGTTCCTCATCCCTCAACACCCGGCCCTTGTGGATGATCTTCATGAGCTCTGGATCGATGTCACAACCCGCAGTGGCTGCCACCTTGACCTGCACTGGGAGTGCCGCGCATCTAATTGGGGGAGATGAATTTACTTCAGGTCCGGAAGCTTGAATTCCAAGCGATCATTCATAAAGCAAGCTCAAATAAACTAAATGAACTACACCATTACAAAATGACATGATGATATCTTTGTATATGTACACTATGGTGTGTATATATATATATATGTGTGTGTGCATGTGTGTGTGTACACATATATATGTCCATGTGAGTCTATCTATCTGCAATGTCTTCCCTCGAAGAGTTAACGACCCCATCTCCCCACCTCCAGGATGCTCGCGGACTGCTCCAGCTCCACTTGGAATTCTGCCCCTCCAGCAGGCCGTAGCCGCAATGTCGTCATGGCGTCAACGGGAACCTGCCTGGGGGAAACGGGAGCTCAGTTTTGGGCCGATCTAAGCCGTAAAAGGACATTCAAAATGATCAAGGTCAAGTCCTCAATGCCAGCTCTTGCAACTGTGAGCTCAGGAAAAATCCAAAAGTCAGGAAAGTGATGGAAAATGTATATCTACATGTTCGGTATGTTCAGTATATTATATATACATATTTTATATATATATATACATGTAATTATGCTGCATCCGCATGAACCTTTGAAGTAGGAGGTTCTGGTCGGAGCTTGGGGGAACTGCACTTCTGAGGTCCCAACACTAGGCGGAATTCCAGGCCTCGGGCCTGCGAAACTATGGAAGGCCGTCAGAGGGTAACTTAAACGTCTTAACCGAGGAACAAAAATCACAGTGTCCGGTGCCACCATCCGTCTCGAGAGCTGTGCACTGTGCTCTTTTTGCATGCCCTGTAGATTACCACTTCTCCGGCTTCTCCCACAAGGATTCGCCCGTCTCACTGTTCCAGAAGTACTTGAGACTCAGATGGACCAAGAAATGCAAGTGAAGCTCAGGATTCTAATTCCCGGATTTCTGGACCGCAATGAACTTCAATGAACACATGTCAGCCGCTGTCAGCCTTTTACCACAATGAAGGACAAACTGCTGCCAAGGAGCTGATGTTCCTCTGAATAGTGAATCTCCCAGGGGGGCGGCGGCTTTTCTTGTGCCTGACCGAGACATCGGAGGCCAGTAGATGAAGAAGTGAGAACCAAAACAAACATTTTTAAAAAGTAAAAATAAAGTATACAAAATTGTTGAAGTATATTGAAATGCCCTTTCCACAAGGGCCTCAGGCTTTGGACGCGGAGCAGGCCTTGATGGCCGGACTCTCAAAAGATACCCACTATGACTACTAATTGACTACTATGACTACTAGTACTAGTACCAGGGAATACCAGGGAGCAGTGTCCCAGAACTCCATGACGTTGGAAGATGACGGCCACTGATCACGACCAAGCTGCGTCCGGGATCGGTCTTCGGAGCCTGACAGGTCCAAACATGGCAAAGTGACCACTCCCCCTTGACAGCAGCTAGACTATGCTAGACTCATCCAATGCGTAAGAAATCATAAGAGTATTATATAAGAGTATGTAAGAATACGAAGCTACGACCCCGCCTTGGGAAGTCCAACCGCGGCGACCTTCTTGCCGTTTCCAGTCCTGTGGTGGCAGAGCCGCTCGCTCAACTCAGAAAGCCAAAGAATCCAAAGAACAAACAAACGATACCATCCTTACCACCAGCAGCAGCAGTACCAGAACCATTGGAATTATTTCGAATTAACCATTCCTGCCGTGCAAAAAAAAAGCCTGCCTGGTTCTGCGGCTGTTGCTTTGAGCCTGTGCTGGAATCTTTTTGCCAACTTTGGCCTGGTGTGCCACATCCCTAGATACAAGACACTCAAGGTGCGCTTATCCGATGCCATATCCAACTCAACATAACTCAACAAGCCCACTATGGAAAATTAAAGAATGCAATATATTACGCGATGCCATTTTTGAATCGGAGTATATACTGTACCATACATCCGTTTGCATAGTCCCCAGGTTGATGCAACAACATTTGGCGTTTCAGGCATTGTATCTGCCTTGGGACGAGCTGGACCCGTTTCCCCAAGAGCTGTCATTTGATGACCACTCCGTCGATGACTTGTCCTTCCAACTGCCTGCCAAGCCAAAGTGCTCAAGTGCCGACATATCTTGATCACGTTTGATCACATGGCAATACCAGACCATGAGCAGTTTATGAAATGATGCAATCAGACTTGAATCGTCACTGCGTTCCCACCCTCTGGGGGTAACAGGATCACTTCAGCACACCATCCCAGACATCACTTCAGACCACAAACATTTTGCATCATTTCAGAACACAGGGCATCTTCATGGGACTGGCAAGGGGCAGCACGGTAGGCCTGGAACCTGCTCACTTGCACCGGGTAAGGGAGGATGGGGTGGGTGGGGTGGGATGGTAACGTAATTTCACACGCGCACTGGATGGTGATGTTCATTCACACCGGGTAAGGGAGGATGGGGTTGGGTGGGGTGGGGTGGGATGGTGAAGTGTGATGTAGATGAAGTTGATGTAGATGATGTTGATGAAGTTTATGAAGATGTTGATGACCTTGATGATTTGTGTGATGTAGATGAAGTTGATGAAGATGATGTAGAGGATGTAGAGGATGTACAGGATGTATGTGGTGTAGATGTGCATGATGTGGATGATGTAGATGATGTAAAGGATATAGGAGAGATGTAGGAGATGCATTGACGTATGTATTGCGTATGAACTTATATTGATGCAGATGATCTAGGTGATATAAAACATGTAGAAGATATTGTGTAGATGACGTGGGATCATTTCCGCATTCTAAAAGCGATGCTGGAGAGCGCGTTCTACAGCCATGTTCGGCGCGACGTTCTAAAGCGAGGGCCTTGCCGTCCTTTGACCCTGCCTCCTTGATCCTGCCAGGTGGATGACTTGGATTCCCACGCCTCATGGACATTCGGAATTCGGACGTGGTACAATTCTTGGATGTAGGCAGTTGTGGCATCTTGTGACATCTTGTGGTATGGTGCATTTTAAATTGCAGCCTGCCTTCCAACTCGGATTCTGGTCTTGATCGGATTTCCCCTGGCTCTGATTCTGCCAGGATTGGGCATTCGACCACTGGCTGGATTGACAGTTCTGACTGGACTGGCTCTCGTGCTGGTTCTGATTCTGCCACTGATTCTGGCCGCCGCTCTGCTGTGGGTTTTGTGACCTCAGGCGAATGTCGGCAACTGACAGTCTACCCTTGTCTACCCGGTCTACCTGGCATCAGACACATCCAAACACATCCAGACACCATGTCACACCACCACGTGCAGAGCAGCGACTTCCCCAGCTGTTTGCCTTTACCCTTTGCTTTGCCTAGAGGTCACACGATTGGAATAGAGGTACTTAATCTATCTTAATCTTAGTGGTATTTGCAAAGTCATGGGTGGCCACGAGCAACCGGTGCTTGTCTTCTAACCCCACTTTGGGCGGATTCTCTCTCGGTATATCTCTTTCATGTTCTTTCTTTCATCAAGTTTCGATTGAATATCGTAATCTCGTGGTGTTTTCGAACTGCAGTATCTGGCCTGCAAGTGCCATAAGTCCTGGCCAGGGCGTCATGCCACCTTTCTGCATGCCACCCTTCACGGCACTTGTCTGAATGCCCTTCATAGCACCTTTCTGCCAGCCACCTTTGTGGCAACCTGATACACCAAGTCCATCAAAGTCCCTTCTACCACTGCCCTACTCAAGTCAACAGATGTCAACAGTCACATCGACTCATGCTGTGCAGCAGGACTGCAAGGAATTCTATGGAATTCTGAGATGTCTCTTGTTTGGCCAAGCATCCGCCCCAAGGACCGAACTGCATCATCCACATCCAAGGATTCCAGTTATCCTGCACCCACAAAGCAGTCAAAGCAGCACAAGGCAAATAGCTTTCCTAAAGCAGCGTGTCGGCCGTCTGGTTGACTGCATCCGCCGAGTGCCAATCAACAGGATTGCTGATCTTATCTGAAAGGAAACCAAGGAATACTCGCGTTGGTCTGTCCAGTCCTGTTGTAGCTTCGTGGCCGGGTTGTTCCGGTCGAAGATCTGATGGAGACGCTGAACGACACTTTGTTGAACATGCAAAGACAAGAAGAAGATTGAAGAAGTTTCTGAAATACCAAGTCAAGCAGTCAAACCAGCTGGACGAGACCTAATGCGACACCATGACCTGATGACTTGACAAAATGGGCCTGCTTTGGTGGAGCTTCCTCCGGCGCGGGCGGACTGCCCTCCTTTTGGCCGTAGGTGCTCCCCTGCCAACGGAACGCAGACAGAACTTTCGCAACGCTTTCTATTGAGTAATTCATGGTGACAATATGTGACAAAGGTCAGTAAAAGTATCATCACTTCGCTGAAGGGCACGGCACATGACAGGATTTCAATGGATTTCTGGCACCGTGCAGACAGTGCAGACAGTGCAGGCCTTCATCACCAAATTCGCCTTGGCACCACCAGACAGTGGAGCAGTCTTACCATTCGCCTTGTTGAAGTGCCGTAGGACTCCAGCATCGACCTTGTTGGGAAGCTTCAGGCAAAAAGGAGTCCGGATGCAAAAACGAGTTGCAAATGAAATGAGGACATGATATATGTTATATCAGTTGTATCTATGGTGCATATTTTTGATATACGTATAATTAATGTATAATTATATAATTATATATATATATATTTACATTATATATACCATTTATTTAATCTATCTGTTTCTTTATGTGTATATGTATATATTTATGATTATTTAGGTATATATATATACATACGTATGTATATATATATATATGCACGTATGTATATATATATATGTATATATAATTATACTTACCTTCCAGTTCACCTGGGAGTGATTTATTAATATTACAGCAGGTTCAATGGAGCGACATGAAGCGCCCTGTTCATGGCATACCTTTCGAACACAATTGCAAACAAGGCACCTTTTCTTTGATATGCTCCTGACACTGATATGTCAAGGAAACATAAGGAGACATCATGTACGAAATGTAGATTTTTTCAAAGCCAGGAAGTAGTGAAGTGCAAGAGTGCCCCCCGAAAACAAGCACTCAGCCTCCGTGATGTAGTTATTCTCAAGGCGGAGATAGAGTGGCGTGCCAATGGTGGGGCTGAGACTGTTGGCTTTCGGGTACAGCTGCGTCTCCTGCGGTGTCAAGTCAGAAACAAGATGATGACATATACAAAATTAAAGGAATCATATGGATGTCCCACAAACGGATTTCAGCACCACTTTGAGCCTAGAGTGAACGAAATCCCTCAATCACCAGCTCCTCTAAGGCGCCGCATAGAGAGTGGAAGCCCTCGCTTGTCACAGCACCTTGAGAGCCAAACGCACGAAGATCATGCCGCACAGGGCCACACACGATGGGCCGCACACCATGGGCCGCACACCATGCCAAGATATGCAAGACAAGAAGCCTAAGAATCCTAAGAAGCCTGAAACTTGTCGCATCATGCCGTACCAACACAAAGAACGGCATCGCTAAGTCACTATTTGCTTCACTTGGGTCCCGTATATATAACTTCCAAGCCTTATACGAGGCACAATCACTCAAATGCAACTCCAGGGGGGCGCAGTCCGGGGCCAGTTGTCGAAGATAATCGCCTCAGTTGCTTCGCATTGACTTGCCCCTGTACCCTTGGCGATCATGGACGGCCTCGTCTTCCAACCGCATGAAAGCTATGAAAGCTTAAGCTGCATCCTGTAGCCTAACTAGATTCTCCGGATACCTGATACTGCCTGATAATCCTGATGCAGTGGCTTTATGTTGATGTGGGAAAACACCCCGAAAAAAAGGTTCGCTCAGCACCCTAGCTCAATCAGACAAGGTTCTGAAAACCTGCATCACACTATCATCCAGCGTGGGGCAGCCGAACATGCGGAACCTCTCGACGCAAACGTTGGGGTAGCTCAGCACCGTGAAAAGAGTTTGAAACCTCACCGGCTCGCCGAAATGAAACAGTAGTGGCAACTGATACCGTGATACCTTTAAAATAGAAAAATGCAGTGCATTACAGTGCTGTCCTGTCATATCTTGTCACAATGTCCAAACCAAAAGGAAATACCTGCCACCAGTCGAGCCGCTGATCTAAGGAGAGCTTGTTCTGTGAGACATCCAAGTCGGAGATGATAAAGAGCTCGTCCACGGCGGAGTCCACGCTATGCTGTTCAAAGCGCTTTTGAAGCTCCTCAGCCCGGCTTCAGCTGACATCACCGTTTGAACCCAGCCAGTTGTAGCCGGCTTGTTGCAACCTGACAAAAAAAAAAAGACCGCACCACACCATTTCTACCATGTGCTTTTTCTCACATGGCACCGAAGTATTTAGTCACCCTCCCTGCTGAGCCATGGACTGCTATAAGCTCCTCAAACTGGGTCTCCAACTTTTGTCTCCTTGGCTGATTTGGCCAAAAACTTCAGAAAATTATCGAACCAAATTCTGGCCGCTTAAAAGAGTGGTCAGCTTCCACCCGCTCCATTCAGCACATTAACAACACTATCTCAATCAGCAAACGTCCTCACACGCAGGGGCGGCTCAGCTTAACTACTCACCTTTTTCATTGCAGGCGGAAGCAGCTTGACCACGTCTGTTCTGGCCAGTGCAGCTAGCCAGCCTGGAGGGAACAATTTCCAAGGACAACAAGGGGGGCCGAGGAAGAGCCAAAGACTTCTACACAACACTGCACCGGGTGCTCCAGAAGGCATGTAAGCTCGCGCCATATGATTTTCAATAATCGGGTTTCAAGGCCAAGGCGGCCAATGACTCTCCGAGTAGCAAATGGTTTGAAAGCATTTGAACAGATTTGATGATGTGCCCTTCAAACCTCCGGTCTCGTCAAACGAGGACTTGAGCATATCCAATCATACAACCCCCCATGCCAGCCACAGGACCTTTGTGATTCGTTGCAGCATGCTCTTTGGAGGAGTTCCTTTCACTCCTCCAAAGTTGCTGTCCGCGCTGTCTGGGTGAGACTTAGAAAGAGAATTTGACATAGACCGCCATAGAGTCATAGAGCTATATTATATACATCCATTCAAAAAAGGACTGTACAGGTTGAGCATGCGGCTGCTTATTCCAATTCTGCGGATTCGAATCTTCCATCTTCCTGGCCATTACTGGCCATGATTTGCTTCAGGGGATTGCGCTCAAGTGAGCCTTGAAGGAGGGCCACGCGCGAGTGGCGCCGAGGCAGGCCGAGCTGCCCTGTGCAAGCGTCGTGCTTCCATCAGCTGCCGGTGCCTTAGTGCGGATTCCGTAGCCTCCAACGGCGACAAGTTTGAAAAAAGCCCCCCATCACCGGCACCTGTTCGATTGCGCCGGCTAGGAAGATGCAGAGGCCCACCCCCGCCAGGGGGTCCATCTCCTTGATGGCCTCCATGCCGGCCATGACGCCATGGTTCCCCCGTGCAGTTTCGATTCTCCTTGCAGGCTCTCTCTGCCCGGCGTCGCCGCTCCAATCCATTGCGAGCCAGCAATGCCTCGCGGGCAGCCGCCTCCATGGCTTCGGCTTCCAACTTGGCTCCGAGCTCTCGAAATTTGATTTCCTTTGGCCCAAACTGCAACTCCAACCAATCAATATGCTGTCCTGCAGCAATCTCTACAAAGCTTCGAGGCACAGTAAAGTTCAATCCCCAGTGCAACCGTGGAGATCGATTGGGAGATTCGTTGCCAAGCTTTGTGCGAGCTGTGCCTGCCGATGAAGGTCTGGCTGAAGGTCTTGCAGAGGATGGTCTGGAAGGCGGCCGAGAATTCGCTTCATCAAATGGGGAGACCTTACCATACCTGGCAGCAGCAGCATGTGCTGCTGTGGCTCGGTCCCTGGCATTCAGGTTCACCACCATGCGGACCGCAAAACGGCACGCCTCTTGCAGAAATCGAAGCAAGTGTTCCACTTTTCTGCTTGAATCGGCTGACACCCAATAGCAACTTTACCGCCGGTCACTCACTACTAAATATACAAATACATAAAATTCATTGATTGCTTGTCACGGTGTTTCACCAATACTGTGGCTCTTGAAGTGGCTTGCTGGTGGATTGCCTCTATGTACTTGCGGTGATACTTTGGGCCAAATATGCCACGGCATGCAAATGAAAATTACAAGATTGCTTGGAAATCTGGAAAGATGGAAAGCTGCAAGCTTTAATAAGACAATTTGGCCTCCAGACAAGTTCACACGCGCAAGAAGAGGGAGGGAAATACATGTAAAACTTTGAAGACCCGAGGACTTGAGGAGAAGAAATCTGCCTTGAGGATCCTTGAGGTTCATCAGCATGCATCAGCAGCCACTCGATGGGCGCCTCAGATTCACTGTCGCTGCTCTCTCCTAGCAGAAGTCTCACAAAGTCCAAAGCAAAGTCGATGCTGCCAATAATTTCACATGTGCCATTTTCAAGTTGACATGTTTTGCCGACAAATTGCCAAACTTTGATGACACCGTCTGCAGAAGCACTAACCTTGCCACAAAGATCGCTGAGGGTCAATTGAACTGGCATCCGCTGGCCACTTTGCACAACCCGGGAAGAGAGGGAGAACGTTCACAGCTCAAAAGAGGAAGAGGGAGGCCAGGCGAGGGTTGTGTGGAGAATGAATGCCAAGGGTCACATGTAGACTTGAAAAATTATGGATTTATAAATGACAAGGATATTTATTGGAGGTTATCTTCCTCATTCGAGATGCAGAGCATCTTGTCGTGATAAATAAAAAGAATTTCTGAAACCCCATTTGCTTCTCCTTGCTCATGCCTGAATGGTCACACCATGCACACTGCTTGATATGGCTTGATTGCATGTGAACATATTCACATGCTAAAGTCGCGCTGAAATTGCTCTCCAAAAAAATACGCACTGAGACTGAGTCAGAGATGAATGGCATCAATTGATTGGGTTTCTGTGGTTTGCAATGCAGCTCATGCGGTAGCATATCCATGGCAATCGCTCAATGGAATCTTTGGACTCACCCCACTGTCCCCTGGCCACTCCAAAACCGCCCTCTCAACGCCAAGATACCAAGGTTTCTTCAAAGAACGCCAAGCACAGCACAGCAGCTGAATGTCCTTGCTGCGCACCTGCCAAGGGCGTAGCTTCGACCAGTTCCCAGAAATGCAATTTGCCGTCCTTGCGGCGGGAGCGGGATGACAAAACAAACTTGTGGCTCTTATCATGCATATGTAGGAACAGTATGGAACAGTCGGACGTGCTTCAAGGCTCTGAGAAACAAGCCTGGAATGACTACAATGACTAATTACGGTAATCATATCTGAATGGCCACCATCTCTATGCCAAAGCGACAAATTGAAATCTTCATCCGAAAGCATTTCTCAGGCCATCATGAGGTGCATCTGAGTCAAGGAAGTCAGAATTAAAAAAATGTATGCAGTCGATTGCAACTGAACTGCAGACCTCAACTCTTGGGGCCTAGTCTTAGGGGTCCTCAGAGCCACTAGCAATGAAGGAGTCCGTCGGATCCAGTGCACTCTGCACTTTGACTCGCCTCAATGAAATCCGAAACCACTCGACAGTGGCGCATGTTGCACATGCTAATGCATACGGAACAATAAGAACTGCTTACGATTTCGTGCGTCTTCGGACTTCTGAACAACATGGAAAACGATAGTGAATGCACATCAGGACCCGCGGCTGCTTCAACACCCAAGTCATCAAAGCCAAAGGGCTTGTTGGTGTGTCCGGTGTACGATGTCAGCTCGGAGCCATCTAGGTGCTCCAGCAAATGGATGTGGCTGTCCTTACTGACCACAAATCTTGGACTCTGCTACGCCGCTACGTGCTTACAGGCCCCTCTCATGGCCACAGCCATCCGGGCCATCAATGCTGCCAGAGGTCCAAGGTGGAGACCAAAAGGCATTGGCCGTCGTTCGACACAGAGATGCTGCCAATAGGCTGCTGCAGCTGGTCCTACCACATGATCTGATGATATCTGCTGCTTCTGGAAATGTCGTTGGTGTTCTATGCATTTCTGTGCGTGTTTACTGGCATGATCTGGCATGGCATATCATATGCCATATGCATTTACAAACAGACATGGCATATCAAACAGACTAGTGCCATCTGGCAGCAGGAAACAGCACTCGGTCCGTGACCAGCTGACCCTGACGTACATCGTAACTGCGCAAGCCGCCGTCTACGCTCCCAGTGATGATCTCCTGGGCACAGACTGGCCGACACAACCTCAAATTATAAAATGAACCAATACGTTAATGCATACTGTGCGCATACTATAATGACTATGATATATATATATATAACATACACATATAATTATATACATATATATATATATAACAATGTATGATGATGTATAGCAACATTCAAAGCGTTTGTATATGTGCCTCCTTGTCAGAGACGGAGTCTTTAACTAAAGTGTGAATGCAACAACATGGAACAACCACAAGATCAATGGCCATTTCAGGAACCTAAATTGGAGGTACCTACCATATATAAGGCCAATGTAAGGCCTATGTAAGGGAATATCCCCACAAAATATGGCCTTATATGGTACAGTACCTCCATTTTAGGATCCTGGATTTCCCATTGATAAGATCTCAACATCAGATCTTAGCCCAGGCTACAGTTGCCCACTGACCAAACCGCATCAAAGGAGCATCACCATGCGTCATCAAACAAAGCACAGAGTCTACTGCACCAGTCAAGACCTGGATGGGTCCCTTGCCACGCGCGCGCAGGTCCCAAATCCGCACAGTCTTGTCATGGGAAGCACTCAGCAATACTTCTTCCTGCCATTCTGAAAGCGGAAAGTGGTTTCTATTAACACCAAAAAGCAGCACGTTGATGTAAAAATAATGAACAGTAGCCGCTCTTCAGCACCCTCTCACTCCCAAGATTTTGGTATGGAATATCAGCTGGAAGGTAAGTATCTTTGTCGTTACCCTGTTCAATTTTCATCCCGATAATCTTGATACAAGGGTGTCACGTTGTCAACATCACCATCCGATGGCTGCTTGCACCACCTCAGCTTGATGGCTCTGTCCTTGGGACCAAAGGCCAAAGCATTTACTTTCCGCTCATGGCCGGTGAACTTTCGAACCACCTGACACGGAGCAAGAGCCGTGCTTGACACAAGGACACATGTCAGATATGTATAGATATGACATGTCAGAATGTAAGCCTTGGTTCGGAGACTCCAGGACATTCCAGGACTGGTCAGCGATCAAGCGACTCGAACAGTGTACAAAAATAATCAAAAATAAATATGTCACTGTGAGTAAGCCCCTGTGCATTGGATTCTCCCACCTGTCCAGAAGTCACATCCCACTGGAAGATGAGCTTGTCGGAGCCACATGACACGAATTTGCTATTGTCGTCGGCAATCCTGGCGGCGGTCAACCCACCTGGAGTCTTCCAAGGTGAACAACTGATATCCAGGTGGGTTGACCAAGAAAACATTGAAGAGCTCTGGTTTATGCTCAGCCCAGAGTCAAGACATCATTGACTTCTTGATTATGGCAGCCAGCAAACTTCTTGATGTGTTTCCCGCTGTGTGGGTTCCAGAGTCGGACCGACTTGTCCTGCACAGCGATCCAAATACGACACTACGACCATCACGTCATCTTGACACCATTGAGATCCCTCATCAGTTCATTGATAAGACATCACACATCATCACATGCACGCGGAAATCTCTCTCTTGAGTTGGATTGCGCTCATTGCGCTCCTGAGAGGCAGTCATGATGTACTGACCATTCTTTGTCCATGACCTCGGTGCGCCACCCTTTGCATTCCATGTGCAAACCATGTCCTCACTGCACAGGAACCAATTGCAGCCAAGAGACAGCGATAGCACCGCCCCCTCATGGCCCTCCAGAGTCTGCGCAGGCTCAGGGCCAGGTAGCTTGAAGCTGGCCATGGGACGACATTGGCTCGCAGCGGAAGCTCTGCACGTGTCTCTATCTCTCTCTCTCGGCAATTTATATATTGTGGATCTTCTTGAGTTTGTCTCGTCCAACTCAGACATCACACAAGAGTTAAAACCTTCAGTACTTCAGTCCACCTAATAGGTAGAATCAAACGCAGGCCGGACCAGTGGTTGGTGCCCAACACATTCAGCATTTGTTCTGGTGCTTCCCGAGGTTTGCCCTGCAGCTAGAGATTCACAGTAACACCTGCATTGAGGATGGAATTCCCCTTCGTTGCGAAGGAACCACCCATAAGATCGCATTCTGCCGCATTCTCATTCTCTCCCTATGTTTCTCCATGACCTTCAGGGACATTGAAAGCTGCCCCATTTGAGCACGACGCCGACAGACTTGAGGCCGGGGGTGGATGACGAAAGCTAGCGGGGTAGGAGAAAGAAGGAAGGGAAGAGGTGAGTTGCGGAGGGACTGTCATCATCGTGTCGCGGCATTGTTCGTCCCAACGAGGATGCAACAATGATATATGATATATGATATATAACAATGATATATATGGGGGAGGGGGCAGGGGGGGCCCTTTCGCGTGAAAAATCACGTGATGTCCTTGGGGAGCCCCGGAATACTTGCTAAAGCAAGAAGACTCTAGCGAGCTGACGCTACCTTTCGTGATAATGCCAACAATTGCCAATAATGATGAAATGTAAGTGAATAACGATGATGATGATGATGATGACGACGATGACGATGACGATGACGAGGACGATGACGATGACGAGGACGAGGACGAGGACGATGATGATGATGATGATGACGATGACGAGGACGATGGCGAGGACGATGGCATGATGATGATGATGATGATGATGATGATGATGATGACGACGATGAGGATGACGATGAGGATGACGATGAGGATGACGATGATGATGATGACGATGATGATGATGACGGTGATGGTGATGTTGATGTGATGGTGATGGTGGTGGTGGTGGTGGTGGTGGGGGGGGGGAGGGGGAGGGGGGGGGGGAGGGGGGGGGTCCCCCCCTTTCGCGTGAAAAATCATGTGATGTCCTTGAGCAGCCCCCGGAATACTTGCTAAAGCAAGAAGACTCCAGCTAGCTGACGCTAGCTTTCGTGATAACCGCAGTTGCAAAAATTGCCTGCGGATCCAGAGCAAGTAAACTTAGAACGATTTGCTGAGGCCTGGCGAAACATGGCGCAATCCTGCATTTCATGTTTCATGTTTTTGGGTCTGAACGTTTTGCCTCGCGATCTCTCATCTCATCTTCCCATCTGCATGCCAAGGATCCCCTTTATCTCCAAGCCCCCAGAACTCACTACGAACAGCGGCAGGGGCATGGCTGCTAGGGAAGTGCCACAGTGAATGACGTTATGGCGGTGATAGGAGTGGGTCATGGCACTACCCTCAGCTACCTAAAGAGTTTTTAGCCTTCCTCTGTGCAACAGGCTGCTCATGCTCCACAGCAATAGCTTGATCACTGAAGGAGTTTGGGCTGGAGCTGTGAGTATCTTGAGAAATTGTGAGCAACACAGCTGCGGTTGATCGCTTAAATCAAAGACCCTGTCCACAAGAGTGAATGCTCCGAGTAAATCTACAACAATTTATTCTAAATGCCAAAACAACTGAACCCGGCCCCCAGCGCACCCTGCCAGCGTTGCCAGCCTGGCAGCACGCAACCTGAGCAGCTAATGTAAGCAATTCTCACGAAAGGCCCACTGTCAAGTCCTGGTGTGACGGGCAATTCTTTATCAGCACACGCGGCACCCCCTTGCCCTCTTTGAACTTTTTGGTCGGCGTAAACGTAGCTGGGTAGTAAGTGAAATGTTCACGGTATTTTGAGGCCAAGGAAAAGCAGGTGGTTCTGCCATTCCACGGGTAACCTTCTGTTCTGCGAAACCGATGCTCAAACAAAGCTCAGCTTGGTCGGGCGTAGTGCCTCAAGGCCAAGCACTCCAAGAAGTTTCCAATCCCTTCAATAAACATTACCAGTCAACGGGGCCAAGCGGCATTGGTTGATGCATTGCGCACCACTCCTTTCAATGGTGCACCGTTGACCAGGGCAACCTGGGCCGTGCTTCGTAGGAACAAATGTAGCTGCGTGAGGGTGAAGGGAAACACGGCCATGCAGATTTGCATTTGCATGGCAAGGTGCCAGGTTCTCCCCGACATACTTTGCACTGTTGGACCAAAAGCGATCGTCCCTCATGGCAACTCCTTGCAGCAGATGCTGTGCTTGACTTGTGTCTCGGCATTTGGCAGCAAGACAACAACCCTCGACACGAGCAAATACGGCGCCATGTGGCACCTGGCAAAAGCAAGACATTTTGCAAGTTGGCGATGTCATCAGAATAGGGTTGTGCCTCAGGGAGGCTGTTCAACACGATTCAACCTTCAGAAACGACACTGGCCGGCCAGCAAGGAATGTTGAAATCACTGAGGCGTGCCTGTTCGGTGTACGGGGGCCCACAGAACATATCGGGAAAGTGCCAGCACCCTTGCGGCCATACATCTAGCACTGCTCCCATTGAACCAGTTAGGAGCGCCTCAGGACAAAGCTGCAGATGACCAAAACGGATCCCTTTTGTGGAATATCTCTCACAAGAAGCCAACCACCAGCCAAAAAAGTTGGCAAAGTAAGACCGTCAACGTGTGCAAATGACACCAACCAATCACCCACAACCAACAGATCCCAGCCTCGTACAGCGCATCAAAATCCACCGGATTGGCGGAGACCGGAATCAAAACCTCGGCAAAACCCCTCACCCCGAGTTCCCGGTGCAACTTCGCAAATCCGAAAGCACCAAGAACTTCTCAATTCATCATGTCATCTCAATTCCAGGAACGGCATCTTTCTTCATAAGCGCCAAAGATGTCCTGTTGATCAATCCACGCACGGAGCCTGAGCTTTGGGAAACTATTCACATCGCGCAGGACATCAGACTCACATGTTGAATCATGGCCCCAGGGGCCCCAAATCATTAGAATTAGGTCAATTCAACCAGGTGCAATGGCAAGGCACCAGGGACTGTGACCGCCACAAAGTCGCTCTCGGCCAGGAGCTTGTCATTGTCGTTGATGAGCCAGGACCTGTGGCCGTATAGACATGGAAAGGCTGTGCCTTTTGAAGCCACAGTTGCAGCTGGAAGCTTGAATTGATGAATTGGACCACACGGTGATTTTTGAATCTACTTTTTCAATCAATCTCTATATAGTTTTTTTTTAATATATATATATATACTTATATATATATATATACTTATAGATGTATATATATATATATAAGAACTCATGGGCGCTCCATTTTCCACTTCCACGTGCATTGCGTAGTTCTTTGCACACGTTCCAGGCTTGACCAAGTTGTTTCACATATAGTCAAGGATGGAAGACCCAGGTAATGCAAGGACTGATCAATGGGTTGGGCAAATGAACCCAGGGTGGGTTACTTGAGCAGGAAGTTACAAGAGCTTTCAATCGTACTTGGAGTGCAAGAACTCATGGGCGCTCCATTTTCCACTTCCACGTGCATTGCGTAGTTCTTTGCACACGTTCCAGGCTTGACCAAGTTGTTTCACATATAGTCAAGGATGGAAGACCCAGGTAACCACATCTCCCACTGTCCTTGTAACTTGTCCTTGCATGACCACGTACCAAGCTGAAAACGGTATTTTTGCCATCCAGAGTTTCTCTGCCAGTAACATCACTTGAGGAAAGGCGCTACACAATTGCAGAATCTTTGACCTGGAGGGCTCCGTAAGCGCAGCCAGAAACTGAAAACATGACACTTCCTGAATATATATATCCATAACCCGTTGGTTCACCCAGCGACCTCGTCTTCTAGTAAGCTCCCCATTTTCAGTAGTTTGAAGAAGCCATGTTGCTCCTCCTGGTCTCAAAGACGCTAAATCAAGGCCTTTCCCATTAAGTTGAACCTGAGGTGTAATGCCCAACTCTAGGAGCACTGCCTTGAAGCGATTGCGAAGTGTCTGACCAGAGCGGCACCAAAGCTTCTGCTTAGAGCTTAATCGCGAGAATGCCAAATGAACCACTTGTAATAGATCTGGAATGTCGAGCTTAGCCGTCTGATGTCGAGCCGTGGTAAATCTAGTTTTCGGTTCTTTCAGCGATAAAAGAGCAAACTGATTAGTATAACCAGTGTCAACAGGTAATAAAAGATCTGCTCTTGTAGCTTGCAGAAACTCGCCTACCCTGAGCAGTCCTCCCCACATAAGAGCAAGCATTCCAGCCATCTCCATCCAGCCCCAAGAAAAGCATACAGTGATGGCTGCGAGCAAAATCTGCCATGGCATCGCTATATGATGAACTGGTGGTTCATCTCGAACCCAAGCGAAGGCTAAGTTCCAGGCCTCTTGCATCTGTCGTTTGACCGCAGGCTTTTTAGACGCCAGAGCATTAATCGTCTCTGCATAATGGTTATAGGGCCTGCCCACAGCGTATAGATTGCGTCCATATCTGACCAGAAGTTTGTTCAGCTCGTCAATCCTCCACACATGGTTTTCCAAAAGTTCCTCCAAAGAAATACCAATGCCCTGAAGCCAGCTCTCAAATTGGCCCAAATAGCCTTGTCTCGCCTGATTTGTAACCCCCAGTACAGGTCTACCTTCAACCAAAGGAGGCCTATTTGATCGGGCAGCCTGTCGTTGAAAGTCTCCAGGAGTTTTGGGAGCCAGCACACCATGGCACCGAGGCGCGCCCGCGGCCCAAATCCAAACCCAAATTATTAGGGGGCACAAAGAATTGCTACTGAGACCAAGGACAGGACCTTCACCAGGGTAGCCCAGAGTTGCATCAAAATCCAAAGAGGAATGAGAGGAGTCATCGGCAAAGGCTGAGGCGAGAACAGACTGTGAATTGGCAGAGGTAAATCCATAGGGAAAGCGAGGACACCGGAAGGAGGACCGGTCAGCGAGAGCGAGAGCGTAGGGCCCACAAACCAGAAGGACAAGCCGCACCCAATTAGAGACCCAACGCCGACAACGAGGAACAGCAGCAAGACGAAAGAGCTCAGGCGACCCCCAGCCGGAAATTCCAAGGCCCGGGGTTGGCAAACGCAGACAGACATCACGGGTAGGATCATCAGCCGGATTCAGACGGGTGGGAGCGTAGGCAAAAACCATGTACAAACCCGCAAGCACACAGATGGCAGCAAGACGGCACAGAGCTTTGCAAAGGAGCTTCGAGGAGGACCTGCCCTTTGCCGCAGCACATTTAACAACATTTGAATCAATGAGCACAACCAGACGGATAGAGCGACCAGATTTGGCAAGACGCATTGCAAGGCGTACAACAGCTGACAGCTCAAGCAAGTTGATGCGAGTCGCAACTTTAAAAGTCCAAACAGACTCCAGCTCCCAAGGTAGAGAGCAGCACAGTTCATTTACCAATTGGTTTTCCAGGCCATCAGCTTTGGGGATTTCGACCAGGTCATCAAAACTATTCAGACGGTCGATGCCAGATGCCATAACTTGGGCTAAGGCTGCGGCCAAAGCATCAACGTAGGTGGCCGACTTCTTAGTGAACTGACCTTGTATCTGGACATGTGTATGGGAACCATCACATCGCTTGGAGATGGGAGCCACCTCAGCCCAGGCGCACAAAAACATGAACGACTTTAGGTGTATGGACCCGTAGGCGCATGAGTCGCAGCGTACAACATCACAATGCTCATCCGATGCAATAACCTCATAGCCTGGTAAGAACTTAATCTTTGAAGTCCATGGGTTCTCAAGCACCCCCGTGACTCCATGATACAATCCCCCTTTCATGACTTCGAAGGACCTATAGGCAAGTTCAGTACCGTCAGTGGTTTGCTCATCTTCCAAGCAAAAACCAAAGGGAAACTCCTTTGACCTAAGGGGAGGCACACGCATGACCGAAAAGGTCGTACACGGAGGCTCTATCATGAAAGACTTCAAGAAATGATTTGCTATCAGGTGCAAAATCCATTCCAAAACATGCACAAATTTCATATTCAGCTCGTCGCTAAAGGAAATATCAATTGGGCACCCAACTGAGTAGCCCAGCCTTGCGACATGCTCTGTTACGGTGGCAGCCCCTGCATATATTTCAATGAAGTCAAAACGATAGGCTAAAGGCCTCTTCACAGATTCTTCCTTTGGTATCTCAATTTCCTCAAAATCCATGCAACGTGCCAAGATTGACTGAACGGGTGTAAGGAGCTTGGAGTAACCCCCTTTTGATCTGAAAGCTCTCCAGGCACATTTGGAAACAGTTGGGCCAATCTGCGCACTCACAATCGCACCTTTGGCTAATGAGGCATCTGTCGCAAAGATTCGGTCACCAAACTCAGCGGCAATGTCTGAAACGATCAGGGGAGAAAGGACTGCCAACAACACAAGCTCTGTGGCCACCGTTCTAGACAAGCCTAACATCTTTGGTTTGGATGCTGTAAAATTTTCCATGTCAACCACTTGGAAGCTCTTCTGTAACAACGACATGAAAGGCCTTCTAAACATTGCAATGGATGTCCAGCCTCCAAGCAAGCACAAATGAAGAGAATCAGTGGTATGTGTGAGCTGGCAGATCTGCAAAGTCAGCCATGACAAGGAATATCTTTTGGCAGGCGGCGCAGAGACCAGTACATGACCTCTTTGAGTGGCCCTCAATGAGCCATTCACATATGCCCCAATAACCTTCGCTTCAGGCACGCCCTTGATGTCCTTATCATCTGAACACAGAACATTCAGGCTCAGATAACGAGCCTTACTGCGCCTCAAACACTCCATTGCAGGATCATCTACCAGCAGCCCTTTAGGAATCTTTGCAATGGCGAAGTAGTCATCAATGACCAGCCCCTGACAAAGATTGTCCCCCCAAAAAGGTCGACTAGCGAGTAGCCTGCTGTCATCATCAAGCAGGCCTGCATCCTGCAATATGCCCTCATGCGCTGATGTAGCAATTTCAACACCGGCATGGTCTCCCTGAAATATACTTCCAAAAGCAATCATACAGTGTCCAGGCCCAACCTTCGCAAACTGCTGTCTGGCTGTAAATCCAAGTTTGTCACCTTCCACAGTACGTTTCTGGCGTCGTAGCTTGCTTCGATTCTGAAACTGTTCAAAGGCAGAAGTGCCCACCAAGTCGTTCAAAGCCAAAACAGGCCCCACTGTATTGGAGAGTGTCCTATTGGTGGAGGTTGCAAACTGATGATAGAAGTCTCTCCTATCGGTGCAAACCACTGAGATAAATTCCTTGTCAGGGGAAATCGAAAAGTCTAAAAGGTCAGGGCCAGTAGGCAGGTTTCTGGAGGGTCCGCTGACCCTGGCCTCAACTGCATTCCTCCCCCTGCGATCACCAATTTGCCTATCAACTTCCGTGTTCTTCAGGCAGTTGAAAACTCGCACCAGCTCAAAACGTCTCTCCTTTTCCAAATCTATGTCATGAATATAAAGCAACCCTCGGGCATCCCAAAGTCTGGCCAGAGAAAGCACCTCTTCGGCCGAGTCCATGGTGGCTGGATATTCATGCTGCTTTGGAATTACATCGATAAGCAAGGAGTCAGGATACCTATAAGCCATGCAAAGTTCTGGTGTCAGGAAAGGGGTCGCGTCAAGTCTGCCATGTCCCACTACCTTTAACCGACTTGCATCCAGAGATTTGTAAGGCTCAAGCTCTTGAAACCTGGTCACATCCAAAGGGACTGAGTGGCCGGAAAAGGTTCTCTCATACGGTCCAGCGCCAACACCAAGTTTCGCCAAGACATCAGAAAGGTCACAAAGTCTTGCAACTAATTGTGGAAAACGTCGGCCACTCCTGATCACCTCAAATGATTCCAGAGGGCCGTCAGCCAAAACAAGACCTGACAGCCGATGCAGAAAGCTCCGCTGGCTCTTCGAAGGGGTCCTCCTCAGATGTTCTATAGAAATAAAAACAGCTCCCTGCCCACCAAAAATTCAGCGCCATCACCATTACATGAATCGCTCTTCTGAAATGGATCTTGCACCTTTTGGATGCAGAGAGACCTGAGGGCATCCTTGCAAAAACACCTGGAAACGGTATGGGCAAGGGAAACAAAGGCGATACCGAGGCCTCAATGCCCCGTTGCAAATGCAAAGTGGAATGCAGAAATTTCGAAAAAGGAGACCTTGTCCTCAAAACGGAAATAGCCAAAAATGAACACCACTTGTTGAAATCCAGAGTGTCCACAGCTGATGCACATGCAAAACGCTCCAAAGGCTTATGAATCTTCTGATCACCGGACAAATTCTTTTTATGGCTTATTGATAAGTCAGGGTGGCCGGGAACTGGAAAGCCATCACGGCTGCCACCACGCTGAGGATTTACTGAATGTCCCTCAGGCTGAACTTCGTCACCCCGACGGTCACTAAGAAACCCTTTTGACTTCATGCATCTGGTGATTGACCCGCCTTTGGCTTCTTTGGAAAGCGCGGTTTGCGCTTGGGCGATGCTTCTTTCTCTGGCTCCACCTGCGTTGGTGCTTCCGAGCTTGATGAAGCCTTCGCAGGTTTCTTCTGGGTCTCGCCTTTCTTGGTTGCTAGCACATCCAAATCTTTCAGATACGAAAGGCACACTGCAGTCCACTGAGGAGGAACCAAGGGCCCGAATGGTTTCGAGCTGTGAGTGAGATTGATGGCACGGTCCTGGTACATCTGGTTGGGAGGTTCTTCCAAAAGCGTCAACAGATACGCAAGTGACCAGTCTCCCTTGTCCACCACTGACTGCTCCACAGCGACCATCATGAGGGCTAGAATCTCTTTGGTCCTCCTCATGTTTCCCACCGCTGAGGCATCTAGCGCGTGGCCAAGCATCCATGCAATCAACCCCATCTCGCGTTGGTTCCGATACCCTCCATTCCGCTCCAGGTAAGTGAGAACTGATAGGTCTCCCAGGTCCTCCTCCTTCTGGGGAACTGGCTTCGACGGGTGCAGGCGTCGGTGAAGCTGCTGCATCATCTGCAGATAGTAATTGCTGGTGTCTGCCGCCAGCTCTGTCTGCATGCGCTCTCTTCGTTGCACGCCTTTTGTAGAACTCGACGAAGGCCCGAGAGAGGCCAGGTCTCCAAGGGCGTCGGGAGACTGCGCGGCTAAGTGTGCCACCAGTGCCGTGATGGCGGTGCTCTGCTGAGCTAAAGCCGATGCAATCCCTTCCATCTCCTCGGGTCGGCTCTGCAGGATATCCAAGGGCTCGTCTAAAGCTGTCACATCGGCCTCGGCCGTCACAGGAAGATTCTTTGCAACCTTGGTGGGGGCCCCACCAGACTCAGTGCCTTGGCTGCCAAAGTTTTGGGCACTCCCTTGGGGTCTTGAAGGGCCGCGGAAACAGCGGGCAGCTTCTGGGAAGCCATAAAAGCGTGACCAGGTGGCCGCCCTCCAACATTTTCTGCAGAACCTTCTCTTGATTTCTCCAATTGATCCTGCCTCTGCGACAGGAGCTGCATCTGAGCCGTCAGATTCGAGAGTTGATCTGCAATCATAGAGTTGGTCACACGCTGCTTTGCAGGCGCCTTTTTGGCTGAAGCAGCGACCACAGGTCTTGTAGGTGGGCTTTCTTCCAGGTCTTCTTGAGCGGAATAAAAACCCACCCTTTCCTCTTGTCTTGACGCAATCCATTCTTTGGCCTGACCCAGAAGGACATTGCAGTCTGGGAGGCCTGCAGGAAAATCAAAGGAATACCCATGTATGGCCGCTGTGGAGTCGGTCACCGGATCATATTCTCGACAAAGGCCAAGCACGTCATCCGTGACATCTATCACCAGCACATCAGCGGCAACCCCTAGCTCCACTAGAGAAAGATCATCGGCCTCTTCCATGAGTGCAGCTTGAAAAATTGAACTTGGACCAAAGAGGACATCTTCGGCCCCTGTGAGTCCATCTTGCAAGGTGTTGGCGTTGATAACCTGTGCGGGAACTACTATCAACATTCCACCCCTCCTGAATTCCAAAGGTATAGCATACACATCCAGCTCTTCCTCAAGAAGGGTGACCGTGGGCGGAAGTGACAAAACAAGCAAGCTCGGGTCACCCTTCGAAGCTGGTCTCAGCTTATCCTTTCTCAACATTGGGTATAAAGAGCAGGCACAGCAATGCGCGCGCTGTAGCAAAAGATGCTCAGCTCTGCCTCAGTTGCAAAGGCCTGAGCAATCAGCTCAGTATCAGGCACTCTCGCCTTGAAGGCGTCGTAGTCTTTCGAACTCCCAAACCTGACGTAACCACCCAATCCAGCTGCTCGAAGCACAATGAAGTTGGTCGGCGGCTCAGAGATCACCAGAGGGTGCAAATTGTCGGTAAAGGTTTCCAAAGCAATGCGAGCCCAAAAACCAGCAGAGAATGCCAGGGAGATCCTTTGCTCAGCTGTGCGTCGATCCCAATCCACAAAATCAGCCTGATCCTTTCACCCAGTCGGGCACTGGTCCCGGTCCGTCTTCCAAACCTCTGTAGGGAATGTTCCCGTAAACAGACTGGAAAGATGGCCCAGCCTCTTTCACCAGTTTCCAACCAAAGGCCACAGGAGGAATTGCAGGAAAGGCTGAGGCTTGAGCTTGCTGCAGGACCACTCGGCCTCGATCGGCCACTCCACCTCTTCTATATCCAGAACCGGAAGCCTGGCTTGCAGTATTGGATGCCTCCCTTTCAGCTAGCCACTTTTCAAGTTTCTCTAGGTTTAAGATGATAGCCCGGATCTCGCGCAAAGCAAGAGGGCAATCACTCATCCAAGTACCTTGCCAGTCTGGGCCTGGCTTGACGGACGTTAGGCCTGGAAGTCCGCTGGGGAGGTCTGAAATCCAAGTCAAAAGACCACCGCAGCAAGAAAAATCCAAAAATGAGGCAAGCTAGGACAAAACCCAGGAGAAATCCAGAAAGGGCCCAGGGAATGCAAGAAGAGGCACAATGAAGTGGACAGGCGGTAAGCCGGGAGATCTCAGTAGCAATTGAAACCCAGCCCCAAAAATTCTCAAGCCACACGACCATTTACTTGAGCAGGAAGTTACAAGAGCTTTCAATCGTACTTGGAGTGCATACACGCGACGTGGATGCCGAAAGAGTAATTCCAGAAGCCTTGATGAGAGTCTACAAGGTTGCAAAACAGCTGAATGCAGCCGGGCAAACGAGAAGGGGCCATGACGGCGGGTAGCTAAGATTTTCATGCCCAATGCACTGGCTCTCTTGGCAACTGCCTGAAGGCAAACAAAAGGCCATGCGCAGACTCTGGAAACAAATTGACAGGCACATACATGAACCAACTCCCTGAGCTGGGATACCAGCTGGTCCGGCCTGACCAATGTTTCCATAACCCAGCACGCCCATGGTTTTGTTCATCAAGGTTGGATGAGCTGTGAGGCTGGAGTCTGATGGACATTCCGAGGGTGCACCAGTGCCAAATGCACATGACGTGAATCTTCTAGAAGTTGAGGGCAATCTATAAGTCCTGGGTCCAGGTGTTCTATGCATTCTACAAACAGCAGTGTCACCGATACTGACACATCGGATCCACAACCCATGGTCATTCCAAGCAGTTCTGAGCCAAGCATCCATTGAAAAGCAGCTGCAATAACAAATTCCGCAATGGGCTCTACCCCGTACTGGTGCCATGCCACATCGTATTTGGCAACCGTGGCTTGTGCTGGAACTGAGCCCAAGCGAGCATACCTGGCAGCTTGGGAGGTCTTGCTAACTGTCACCACTGATCCTGTGGGTAGCTGATCTCAAACGACCACTGAATCGCCAAGGCGCATATAGTGAGAGCTTTGAAGAAGCTTCAAGCCCGGCAGCTGCTGTAATATGCTAATGTTTCGAGGCATACCAACAACTGCCACTACCTCGCTCCTGAAGTCACTGGACGTCTTTGCACTTTGATTTGTTCCAGAACTTTTGTGGCCCCATTTGTGTCCTCAAACTTCAAACAAGGTTGTATCATGTCCTGGCACTGCTGTGAAGCTCATCGCATTTAAATGAAGAGCAGTGCCGTAGAGCTACCTGCAGATGACAAGTGGCTGATTCCAAGCATGATCTCCGATGTCTGTCAACCATTGAGGGTGAAACGACTGGGAAGGCACTGTGGAAATTGTGGAAGGTTTGGAGATTCAAAGTGACTGCTCACAACAGATTTGCTGCAGCACCTTCTCACCCACATGCGTGGCCAAATCCGCCACGTACCCATTCCTCAACTTGTGTTGCGCATTTGAAAGGTTCAACATGGTTCAACATGGTTCAACATGGTTCAACATGGTTCAACATGGTTCAACATGGTTCAACATGGTTCAACATGGTTCAACATGGTTCAACTACAAAAACAAGAAGGCCAGAGAAGGCCAGCAATCCAACGTCTGCAATACCTGCGCACAGCCCAGTCGCGACTCAAAGACTAGCGCAATGGGCGTCCCAGCTAGCGCTGTGGACAACAAGGCCAGCACTAAACGCTCCATTGGCGACCCTGACCGGCCCTGACGCTTTCAAACAATTTGTGATATGACATGAGCCAAATTGATATGACATGATATGACATGAGCGCCATTCCAGCACGAACGGACACAGCCAGTCGGGAAAACAGAACATTACCATGATTCCACGCAAGAGTCCTGGTGTCGTGAAAGGCAATCCTGAAGACAGGACTAGCCGAGCCAGAGTAGAATTTGAAGGCTTCTGCAGGGCACAAATAGGTGGAAGAAAGAGAAGAAAAAACCAAGCAAATCGCCACTTTCTCCTTGCGTCGGAAGCAATCATCGCACATATTTACAACAGAGCCTTCGAAATGGCCCTGCGTTCTGGACCCTGACGCTGCAGTGCAACAACCCCAAAAGCCTAAAAGCTACGGGTGTTCCGCTCTTCTGCATGATGGTGCAAACACCGCAAAATATGCGGCAAATGCGAGAACTGCACATCCAAACGGTGCAAACATCTCATTGTCATGGTCACAGGAGGCATGTCAAAAGCCGATTCAAGACATTTGGAATATACGCAATATCTAACTGAATCCAAAATAAGGCTCTGAACTTTGAACAACTTTGAACATCTCTGAACTTGAGCCATCTGAAGAGTCGCAACTTGGGACTGAGGCGACCCAAGTAGAAAAATTACATCTAGTTGAGATCGACTTCATGGCCCTAGGCGATCAAGTGCGGTATTCTTTAAAAAGCGCCTTGGTAAGTGCCTCCCACACAGCTGGCCCATGGGCCGGGGGCCCATTCATGGCACAGGCTTGCCAAACCCTCCAGAATTGGCAGCGAAAAACAAACAAAAGTTGATGCAAATGATTGCAACTGGACATCTGTTGATGTCCGCAGCACTCCACGGCATTCCAGAGATTTCGAGGAGAGATTCCAAGATTCATACCCTATGCCATGTTGTGCCAGGTGTGCCCTGTTTGCCACATTATGCCATGTTATGCCTTCACTGACATGGAGGCAGAACTCTTCAGGAAATCTCCATCAACTGATCAACTGAGGCTTAAAGAAAGGTGCTCATCGTGAGACCCATCTGGACAAGTGATACCCTCAGCACCACATCTTCTGTGATACCCTCAGCAGGGAAAGCCATGAATTTGTGGCGGCCATGGCTCAGAAGCTGTTTGGAGCCCGCCATCAAGGAATCCCAAGGTATCCAGCATCATTCAGACGCCGAGTCTAAAAAAACAGGCATCCAGGTCACACAGTTTATAGTTTATACTGTATGTCACTGTATGTCTTATATATGGGCTCAATGTAGGTCAGGTCATCTGATGTCATCTGAAACTCAGGGTTGATTTCTGATGCTGGCAGCATAAGAAACTTTGCTCTGTCCCAGCGGTGGTCAGAGGCTAAGCAACTGTGAGGTCGCACTCACATCCTGCGCACGATTGACAAACCACTGCTCCAGTCAAGATTCGCAAACACATCACCCCCTGGTGCAAGTTCCGCTAAAGGAAGTGTAGTCAGGAGGGTAATTGCAGAGCGCAAACTGCAAACCTTCTGACGAACTCAGTGCCAGGCTGTACTGTGCTGACGATGCCATCAATGGCTCACTACGGTTGCAGCATCTTCAACAACCTGATTGCATCTGACTGTCTGCAGGTTGCATTCATATCTGCCACATACGAGTACCACACGCCTCTGGACACTTGACGACTTTGTGGTGCCTAATGGCAGGCCTAATGGTGCCTACTGAGAGTGGCGCACCATCTCAGATCTCTGCGACAAAACCGACTGCAGCCGGGAGGCGCAACGAATGCGCTCCAGGCCCTCTGATGCTTCGAGCAGTGATTCACCAATCCCTTGGCCAAACGCATTCTTTGACGCATTCTCTGGACAGCGGGTCGCGGGCAAGGCTTTGCTATGCTTTGGACATCTTTGGCCTTTGGGTGCTTTTGGTATGAAAAACTGGTGCGACAGTTGAAATGTCAGCCATCTTTGGAAAACACTCAAACGCAAATGCGGCTTCAGCTTCCATTTCTATCCCATTGCAAAAAATGTGTCGAAGCAAGGGGATTGGATATTCCAAGTTCACAACCCCACTACAGAAACAGCTGAACAATCCCTCAACGGTCGAAACCCGTTGGCAAACATTAGGAAACTACCTTGAATCGAACTACGTTGAATCTACCTTGCCCACGGATGCCCACGGTGCGTGTTCAGCCGTGCGGAATTCTAACCTGGAAACTAAAATGTGTTTGATATCTTGCTGTATCCTGTCATTTGGACTGTTCATGCTTCGAGTTCTCCAAGTTCAAATTTACCGCAGGGTGTTCAGTACTTGGTTTGATTCATCCTATTGTGGCTAAACTGTGGAGAAACTTGCACTATTTTGCATAGCATATCATTGCAACATGTGGCCAACAAATGACCCCACTCCAGCCCGACGCATCGAAGGGAAAAGCTGACATGGAGGCAAGCCACAGGCTAGTCGTTCAACCCAAGCAGGAAGCTCCCCAACACCTGAAGGTGTAGATGTGGGGGCTGAGGGCTGCGCATTGTTCAAATTAGACATGTGACAGTACTTTGTCAGGGACTTTGTCAGGGTTGATTCACAGATTTGCTTTGCCAGCCAGATTAGGACCCCCGGGGGCATCAATAGCCAAATGGCTTCAACCATCCTCTACGCGCAGCTTCAGTGCACGCGCCTAAACGCTTGAGGAAATCGGATGCGAAGTGATTGCAGTTGCATCGGATCAGATGGTAGCTGCTTCCAGGATACCTCAATGGTCCACGTTGCACACCTGAAACTGAAGGTGAACATTTTTTTCAGCTGGCAATACTCTGCCATACTCTGCCAAACCCTGCTAGGCCACTCGTCCAGCATCGTCTCAAGAAGCGCGGCTACCTCCGCTTTGGTCATCGTGGTCGGCCCTAGCTCTAGCGTTTCCTGGGTGGAGACACGTCAGATTCAAGTAGCGACATCAATGTCATCACCAAACTGGACAAGTTGACCGACGACAGAGGAAGCTCTTTGGGTCTTAGGCAAAAGACACTACGCCAGTGACTGTTCACCTTTGTCCACGATGGTTCACTTTGGCTTTACAATCCAAGTGGCTCTGAAGTTATGTTGTGGATGTTCTCGTGGTAGCGAGCAGTGCAAACCCGAGCCAGAGGGTGCATACCCTCAAACACCAGTCATTCAAGGGTCCATGACACGTGTCGTTCCAAGGTCAATAGATTCCGTCCGTTTTGAGGGCGCGGGACGGGTTGGCTTCACTACCAGTCACTACCAAGCATCCAGCGCACAAACATGTCAAAACACCAAATTGGCAAACAACAGCCTGTTCCTGAGTCTCCTAATCTCCTAAATCAATCTAAATCATGCAAGCACTATGTCAAGAGCTCTGAGCAACCACACACAAGCTATCCTGTTAAGATCTAGTAAGCAGAGTCCACAAAGTCTCACCCCGGCAAAAATGCAATCATCAGTGATCTAACCCAGCCGAGTTGCCAAAGGACCATTCCTCTCCTCCGATCTCCACACCAGCATGAAAAACGCCACCAAACTTGAAAGGTGACAGCGGATGTGCCAAGAACACGTTGAGGTTCTGTATGCCTTGGAGCCCCCCAGCAAGACAAGTCTGGGCGAGATTGCTGGCGTCCAAAACCGTGGCCACGGAAATGTGGCAAAAAGGTGCAATAAGAATCAATGAGTACAAAATCGACGCAAAATACATAAATGTTTCTGTGCACACGGGATGTCATTAATAAGCATGTCATTTGTGTGTATATATGTGCGTGAATACATTCTTGTAGGCGTAAATCGCTGACGATATCGTATCAGTCACATTCGTCATTTTCTGTGCTTGACCCTATTTGGACTATTTGGAGGAGACCAAAACTGTGGAGAAACGCTCTGGCCAAGAGGCTCGACTCGTGCGACACATCATAAATGTTCAGCTTCACCTCATCAACATTTTGCCCCACCAAGCCATGCTGCCAATCTGCGCTGTTTGGGACTCTTGGACTCAAAAATCACTCAGCAAGTTCCTCAAATCATTCGTTGAAAGGAAGTGCAGCACATTGTGTATCTTTGTGTGCCCTTGGTGAGATAGGATCAGATGTCAGCTGAGCCGCCATCCCCAGGCTACCGCTGCATTGGCTACCTGAAAGGATGAATTCAGCGCGCTGACAAGAAAGGGACCATCTATGACGATTTAGCCATTTTATATGCCGGGATTGCCTGGGTACTGTACGCACTCAATAGCATCAAAAATTGTACACAAATGGCTCTGCATCACCAAAGATTGCAAACTATGGGTGGCTTGTGTGGTGCAGGCTGCCTGATGGATTGGAGCAGATTCGGAACTGGTCTTGCACCAAGCCTGTGCACAAGGACCGTCCAGGTGTGACGCTTCAGATACTTGCTTGCCACCATTCGCCATGTTCCATTGACATCATGACATGAAGGTTTGACGAGATATTCACTAAATATAACTGAATTATATTGGTTTAACATGGTTTAAGATGGTTTAACCAAACTCTGCCTCTTGGACCTCTTGGACTTGTCATCTCTTGCCTTGCGGCTTTGCTGCTTCAATGTTAGGCTCTGCCAGCGGTGCGCCCTCCAGGGGCGACTGGGATGCCGCTTTCTCCAACTTCCTGGGGCCAAGGCGGCCAAGGCGACTAAGACCTGCCAGGATGAAGCTTAGCAGCATATGGAGCCGTCAAAACGAGTCGAGATGAAGACCTGTGAAACTGGCAGAGTCCAAAGGGAGTTCAAAGGGAGTTGCATCACTTTTTGCACGGTAGAAAAGCTGAGGCGCCAACCTGAAAAAAGCAGGGAACCGGCTGCAAGAGGTAAGCTGATGCAAGACAGCACGCATGAAAAACACCTGGGCGCCAGAAACTTCAGAACTTCAAACACCTGAGTGCCACAGACTAGAAGCTCATGCTGCAGCATCATGCAGCTCAAACGTGTACTACTTGCCAGCCACTGCACGCGTCCAAGGCTAGATAGAAAGCGCACAAGATAGACTCCAGCACAAGGGTGCCTTAGTTCATGCATTGCACGAACAAATAGTCACTGTTCGGCCTGAGCAGTTAAAAATCCACCTTTCTCCAGCGTGCCAACAATCGTCATAATAATTAGAGCACCGCTACGCCGCCAGTTGCTAGCTACACATATGCAAGCACAACGACACTGACTCTTGGCCAGCCCATGCCAAGTTTCAAGAAAGTCGCGTGCCAGCAGCATCCCGAATCATATCCCGAAAAGATTGAACAACGTCCATTACTATGAGTCTGAGCCCAAAGCAAAGAGAACGCGCTACAACATGCTGTTTTGTCAACGTCTGCTCATAGATCAGGACTTCCATGCTGCACCCGAAACTCCATTTTTTGGCACCTCCATGATCAGGGTTTCCAGGTTTCCACAGTTTTCACCAGCAACCCGCACCATCCCGCACCATCCCACACTAAGATCCCGTGCCATGCAACTGGAATGCGCTGGAAGCTGGCTTGGCACACTCCACATATAGAGCCCGAGCTACGGCACTCGTCGGCTGTCATCAACTGATACCAGTAGGACCGCACAAGGCGGTGGCAGAAGTTTCAAAGATAGGACACTGCTGGACCAAAAGGATGTTTTGGAATGGCTGCATCAACCACAACGACTGGATCGGAATCTACATGGGTTGGATCGGGACCTTGCGGACTAATTACCCCCGACCATCCCGACCATCCCGACCATCCCGACCATCCCGACCATCCCGACCATCCCTAAAGAAACCCTAAAGACAAAGAAACCGTAAATAGAGAAACACTAAAGAAACCCCAAAGAAACCCGAACGAAGCCCTCATCCCCACCATCCCGACCATCCCAACCATCCCAACCTTTTATCCACGATGTTGATCCGAGATCGTCTTTGATGCTGCTTCGGCGACGCTGATCCGGACCTTTGGATGTTGATTCAGGATGCTGCTTTGTGACGCTGATTTGAGTGGATGGTTTCTGATACGGAATTTTCTCCACAAAACGACGCTTGAACATCCAAAAGTGGTCCAAACATGTGGTAAAAACATGTTGACTTCAAAATGTGCTTCGCGCCACAACCGCGTGCATTTTTTCATCTCTCAGTGACTCAGAGCCACAAAATATTGGAAAAACACAGTGTTTCCCGATTTTTCTATCTTTTCGCGCACCTTGGTCGTCTGTCTGCTGACTCTTTCTCTTCTGACTCTTTCTCTTCTCTGGCTGTTCCCACCTCTGCTGCTTCATCTGTCCATAAACTTCCTTCGATTACTTACGTAAGGGGGCAGAGTGAGATGATTCATGTTGACCACTATACGCCGTTTAAATTCAAGGCCTGCCTATTTCTCAAATGTATTCTTTCAATCCTTTATGGTATTTTGAAGCAAAAACTGGAAGCTAAAAGATATCTCGAAGATTGTTCTCGGTCTGTCCTTTTCGATGATGCTCTGCAACATGTTGAACACTTGGAGGAACTCTGGGCAAGGAAGCTTTGTCCTTGCAAAGTCACTATAGAAGGCCCTCACCACCAAACATGCTCACTTTTGCCTTTCTGCCATCAAAGCTCCGATGGCAGCTGGGACACTGAACAACCCCCTGCTCAGATCTGGCTGCCGTTGCTGGTAAGGCCGCACGACACCACGTACACTCTTGCAGCATTAAGTCGGATAGCCCCGGATCGCTGGGTTCAGAGAAGCGCGAAGCCATGATGCTGCTGGAGATTTTACATGTCTTGAATCGGTCCTTCAGCAAATATGTTGTTGGACATCCGGCAGTCTGTCGCGCCTCGCGACTTGCGAGCAGAGTTTCCCATTTAACTTTGGCAGGCAGATCTGCAACTCTGGGAGTAGAATGAATTGTGACAGGTCTGGACGGTCTGGACCTTGAGCCCACAGATTCCGAAAAGCCCTCAAACTCTTCCTGCACCACCTCCAGAGGCCGCCCTAGAAGATGGGCCATCCCACGGCCACTTCGATGCAACACAGGTATGCTGAGACTGGAGGTAGAGGGAAGTGGTGCTTCTAGTGTTCCTGGTGCATTTGGAATTGGGTACCCACTGTACCCACCATTGCATCCAGCGCTTCCGCCTCCTGGGCTTCCTGGGCTTCCTGGGCTTCCTGGGCTTCGTGAAGACTTGCCCAGGACCTGCTGTTGAAGCAACTGATCCAACAAGGTGCTTCGCCTCGGAGATCTTGGTGCATAGGGCAACCTTGGGGATCTTGGGCTTCCTCTTGGCGAGCCTTCACGATCCTGCCAGAATGCGTTTTGTTAAACAGGGTCATCATACGAGTATGCAAAACGATATCCAACATTGGCACATTGGCAAAGCCCCCGTGATATTGGCAGCTGTTGGCAGTTCATGGCAACTTACTTTGGGTTTAATTATAAGTTCTCCTCATGCATGGAAAACATCAGGGATACTGTATACTGTAACTTTCACATCTATGTGCCAGGATCCTATGGATGTGTTTTTGGGAATGACAGACTTCCTCGTCCCTGTCCTTGGCTTCATCCTTGCCATTGGCATCGGCAGACGCAGCACCTGCCTCCCGCCGCGCACGGGTGGCGCGAACTGTGTCGATGACGTGCTGCACCGAGTGGCCGAGGCGAGGCGCTGGACCTCTTTGCATCGTTCGTTCCTCGGCTTTGGACATCTCTTAGACATCTCCGGGCTAAGAATGAAAATCGGATGAAATCGGATGAAATCGGATGAAATCGGAATACAAATCTGGGTGGTCTGTTTGGCAACCGCTGATTGTCCTGCCCATGCTTTGACTCGCAACAGTATTGAGAAAGGAAAGAGATATGAAATATGTGCGTATAGCCCTACCCTGTGTAGCCATGACCTAAGCCCCGGAGAGTCTTGCGGCGCACAATGCTCTACAATGCTCAAAATACTTGCCGAGTTTCTCTGAGGTAGTTTTCTTCTTTCAGCTCTGGCCTGTGCTGTAGATAGGCTGCCAGATTGGGCGGGTCCCATGAAGATTTGGAGTGGCCAGCAGTTTCCGCAGTTTCAGGACGCAACTCCAACGGTCCATCTGCACGCTGCTCTCGCAGAGGTGCTATGTGCTGAACGATCCAGGTCTTGTCGGTCTTCACGGTCTTCTCTGATCTACATGAGCTTGACTCCTGCAATTGAAAGGTTGGTGTCGTTCCTACTCCATCCTAATATAAACAAATACAAAATATATATATATATTATATTATATATATGTGTGTGTATGTATGTATGTATGTATGTATGTATGTATGTCTGTCTGTCTGTCTGTCTGTCTGTCTGTCTGTCTGTATGTATGTATGTATGTATGTATGTATGTATGTATGTATGTATGTATGTATGTGTGTGTGTCTGTATGTATGTATGTATGTATGTATGTGTGTATGTGTGTATGTGTGTGTGTGTATCCTAATACATCCTTATCCTAGGCAAGAAGTGCTGATCCATCCAGCTCCACCGTCTTCCAGAGACTTGATTCAGAAGTGTGGATTCCACCCCATGGCTCCTTTGAGTCCCCGCAAGCTGGCATAGCAATTCTGGCTACATTGGTGATTGGGCTTCTTTTCTTGAAGCCATCGGGCAAAGGCTGATGTGCATGTTTGGAATGAATGCTGAGTCGATTCAACTTGTTCAAGACCCACTGTCAAAAAATGTCACAAAGTTTCACCCTCTACGGTTTGCTACGGTTTGCAATTTGTTTGCGAGAACCAAGTCGAATTTAGGTACTGTAACATTTAGACTCGTTTGCCCGCCCGGTGGAACCCTTGCAGGACACGGCGTAGGCAATGTGCTTTGCCACTTGCTGCCAGTTGCTCCACTTTTCAACTTCCTACTCCAAGCATGTTGACTCACGTTGATGCTACTCAAAAGGCAGAACGTGGCATAAAACATGGCGAAACATGGGAAAACTGCCAGCATGACATTTTTCTATAGGCGAACTGTCCGTGTACACGCGAACTGTTCAAAGGTTCCAGCACGGAGCACCACACGCAGGTGACACGGAGCCGAAGCTTTTGCTGGTCGCTGGTGGTGGCAACAAGGCTGATGTTTATGGCACAACTTGAGTCAAGAAGTGCACCTTTCATGGACTTGTTCTACAGTGCCTAGATGTGTCGTCATATGTCTACATTGTTTACATCATTATCATTGTTGTAACTTGTAACATTCATGTCATCAATGTTCAATATCACTTAATGCACTCAGCCTGCCAATCAAAACTGAGCCAGTTGCACGCAAATTTATGGAATTTAAGTAGATTGAGAACTGCTTGTCCCACGTCACCCAGGCTGCATTTTCAAATAAGAAACATCCTTGTCCGTCAATAATATTGTGTGCAACAAACCCTGGAAACTATCACAAGGGCCTGTCCCAATGCCCTGTGATGAAGACCTCAGCATGAGATGCACCAGCAGAAATGTGGAAGTCCTGGGGAAGTGGTGCTGTCTCCAAGCAATAAGTTGCCAGCCACAGCTTACTGCTGCTGCTGGCACGCCTTCAAGGCGTCCAAGTAGAACCTGAAGTGATGACGGTCTGAGATGGTCTGAGTCAAGATGAATTTGGTGCAAATGGGTGAGGCATGGTGAGGCGGTTGGACCCGGTTGGACTGTTAGACATATGGTTTCAAAAGCCAAGAGTTGGACTGGCATTGGGATGCCTCAGAAGATGCTTTCATGCACCTGGGCATTGCAAACGGCCGTGGCATAACTGTTGCCTAAATGGAGAAGCACTCGAAATACCTCCACATATTTCAAATATCCAAGCGCAGTGAGAAACATTTTGGTTCCGTACTGCATAAGTTGCTCGTTCTGAACCTCAAAGCAAAATGATTCACAGGAGCCGCAGGTGCCGGCTCCACCGCAGCCCCGGACAGGCAATGTAAGAAGGTGATTGTGTGACTTGTTTAAACGTTTTGTGATTCTGCCTGAAGATGTTTGAAGCCGTTTTGTGCAGGGGTCCTTTTTGGATTGAAAGGCCCATGATGAAGACTCCAGGATAAGGGATTCAAGGTGTGGCATTCATGCCCGAAAACCATGGTGATGCCAAACCTGTCTGCTTTTAGTGTCTACACAACAGCCCCCCACTGCAGGCTGGGCCCTGCCGTGCCTGGCAATTTGCACCCGATGCAACTGGAGCAGGACTGCCTTCAGTGCGGTGCACCACCTGCCACTCTTGGGGATGTGGAACAAGGTCGCGAGGCCTCATCATCCTCTGTGAAAAAACTCCTACATACTTTAACACACACACACAGAGAGAGAGAGAGATATATATATATATACTCATTTATTTTTTTTCTTGAAAAAAAACTTCGGCGGCATCCGCAACAGCCACAACGTTATATTTTTTACAAATCTTTCTGAAACGTGCTGCGAAGCCAAGCGCTGGAAACACCTCAGCTGAGGTTCCGTGACTAAAATGACCGCGGCATTTTCTGTTGAACCTGGATCTGCACCAAAGCCTGCCAGACCTTCCCTGGAATCCCGTTGAACCTAACCTGGCTCTGCACCAAAGCCTGCCAAACCTTCTCCGGAACCCTGTTGAACCTGACCTGGCTCTGCACCAAAGCCTCCCAGACCCCTCTCCGGAACCGAAATCCTGTTCAACCTGACCTGGCTCTGCACCAAAGCCTCTCCAAAACCTTCTTCCGAAGCCTGTTGAACTTGACCTGGCTCCACACCAAAGCCTCCCAGACCTTCTCCGCAACCTTCTTCGGAACCCTGTTGAACCTGATCTGGCTCTACACCAAAACCTCCCAGACCTTCTCCGGAACCTTCTTCGTAGCCCTGTTGAACCTGACCTGGCTCTGCACCAAAGCCTGCCAAACCTTCCCTGGAACCCCGTTGAACCTGACCTGGCTCTGCACCAAAGCCTCTCCAAAACCTTCTCCGGAACCTGCTTCGTAACCCTGTTGAACCTGACCTGGCTCTGCACCAAAGCCTGCCAGACCTTCTCCGGAACCCCGTTGAACCTGACCTGGCTCTGCACCAAAGCTTCCCAGACCGTCTCCAGAACCGAAATCCTGTTCAACCTGACCTGGCTCTGCTCCAAAGCCTCCAGACCTTCACCTACAGAACCTTCGGAATCTTCTCCGGAACCTCGTTGAACCTGACCCGGTGCCAGCACCAGTGCACAGCGGAGCTTTTCTGGGCTGAAGACCCCATCAGAGTACGCTGGCAGGGGAAAAGTTTATGTAATTGATGATGCATTTAGACATTTAAACGTAGACAATTTCCGACGCCTTTGCCTCCATCCAGCAATTCGTACATAAATTACACCACCGTAGACCCCAAACAGTGGCTGGATTCAAGAAGTGATGTGGGGAACAGGGTCAAACACATGAAATAGCACCGACAGGAAAATGTCTGCAATAAGTGCCGGAGACCACTTTATATACGTTTATTTTGTTCAGCTTCGTTTGCTTTGTTGCAACGCTACATGCCAAAAAACGATGAAGGAAACATCCGATGGGGGTGCAACTATTTGGATCCAAATGCTCGAATCAAGCACCATAGGACTGTCAAATTGGATGTGTTGAAAACATCGAAGGACGAAAGTGAAAGATGACATCATCCTCAATCCCGGAGCTATGTGAACTTTAGAGTCTGCGCAATTCTCGGCATGCGATAATTTTAGCTGGGAGACTTGGGGAGACAAGCTGGGAGACAAGCTGGGAGACAAGCTGGGAGACAAGCTGGGAGACAAGGGAGACAAGGCCTCGGGAAGACACACCATCCAACAAAGGGAAACAAGAAGGGAGACAAAGGGAGACAAGGGGAGACAAGGGGATGCAAGGGGAGGCAAGGGGAGGCAAGGGGGAAGGCGCACACACCATCCAACAAAGGGAAACAAGAAGGGAGACAAGGGGAAAGAAGGGGAAACAAGGGGAGACAAGGGGAGACAAGGGGAGACAAGGGGAGACAAGGGGAGACGAGGGGAGACAAGGGGAGACAAGGGGAGACAAGGGGGAAGGCGGACACACCATCCAACAAGCGGAAACAAGAAGGGAGACAAGAAGGGAGACAAGCTGGGAGACAAGCTGGGAGACAAGCTGGGAGACAAGCTGGGAGACAAGCTGGGAGACAAGCTGGGAGACAAGCTGGGAGACAAGGGAAACAAGGGAGACGAGGCCTCGGGAATGCGGACACACCATCCAACAAAGGGAAACAAGAAGGGAGGCAATGGGAGACAAGGGGAGACAAGGGGGAAGGCGGACACACCTTCCAACAAAGGGAAACACGAAGGGACACAAGGGGAGACAAGACCTTGGGAAGGCGGAGACACCATCCAACACAGGCACACATATGTGGGGACAAGGGGAGAGAAGACCACCTTCCAACACAGGCGCCCATGTGCCGAGAGAATGGGACACAACGGGAGACAAGGGGAGACAAAGGGAGAGAAGACCTCGGGAAGGCGCGCATACTATCCGACAAAGGGAGACAAGAAGGAAGACAATGCCAGACAAGACCTCGAGAAGGCGGACACACCATCCAACACAAGCACACATGCGGGGAGACCATGGGAGACAATGGGAGGCAAGGGGGGACAAGGCCTCGTGAACCCAACACAGGCACACATGTGAGGGGGACAACGGGAGACAAAGGGACACACCATCCAAACACGGGCACGCATGCGGAGAGACAGTGAGAGAGAACGGGAGACAAGGCGAGACAAGGGGAGACAAGGGGAGACAAGACCTCGGGAAGGCGGACACACCATCCAACACAGGCACACATGTGGGGAGACAATGGGAGACAATAATAGGACACAAGGGGAGACAAGGGGAAAAAAGACTGTTAAACGGTCGAAGCTGCCATTTCGACAATATTTGCAACATTTTGGAACCACCTCTACTGTAATTGCAGCATGTCGGAGCAAGAAACTGATGGTAAGTCAAGCATTGTGGAGCTAGAAACTTTTAGTGTGGCCGGAATCGGAAATTTTTGGAGCTAGCAGCAATCTGGGGCTGGTTCAGCCAGAAGTGTTGTTGGGGGCTGCTGTGGTGTGTGCTTGGGGTTGGTTAAAGGTATCGGTATCGTGGGTTGGGTTAGTTTTTCCAGGTCGGTTTAAAATTGGTTTATAAATGGTGTTCGTGTAGCGCTTGTTTGGCGTGAATTTAGCGTTGGTGCAATATGTTGTTCAAGGTTAGTTTGCGGTTTAGCTAGGAGTCCGCTTACTTTTAAGGTTGGTTCAAATAGCGTGGTGTTAGGGTTGCTTTGGGATTTGTTTCGGCTTGGGTGAAGGTATTTTGGAATGTTTCTTATCTTTTAAGATATATTCAGGGTTGGTTTAGGTTTGGTGTAAGGTTTTGTTTAGATTTGGTTTAGGGTTGTGTTCCAAGACCGCTTTGAAATCGTAGTTACAATTGCTTTTGGGTTTAGTTTGAGTGGGCTTAATGTTAGCTTAAAGTTTACTCCGGATTTATTCAATGTTCGTGCAATGCTTATTTAGCATTTTTTCGGGTGTTATTTCTGGCGTGCTTAGTGTTTGGTTTAAGATGTGCTTAAGTTTTCTTTCGGTTTGGTTTCGGGTTGATTCGATGGGTCAGTGGTTTATTGCTGATTAGCTTAGGTTGATGCAAAGTTTTTTCTAAAACTCGGAATTCGTCGAAAATTTATTTGTCTTTTAGGTTTGGATTTTGGCTTTGTTTTGGGTTGGGTTAATCCTTATTTGGCATTTGTTAATGTTTATTTGAAGTTGGTTGAAAATTTTAAGTTGGTTTGGGATTTGACTTTAAGGTGTGCGCGCAGTTTTCTTCGTGAAGATTTTAGGATTTATTATTGTTTTATCTATTTATATTTATACATATAAATAGTTTGCTTTAAAGTTTTCTTTGGGGTTGGATTAAGGGGTTCTTTAAAATCGGTTTAAGGTTGGTTTAGGGTTGATTTGGGGTTGGTTTAAAGTTTGATTAGAGCTGGTTTGTGGGCTATGGAATTTTGGTTTAAAATTTTATTGAATGCAGTTCGGAAATTTGTTGAAGTTGTTGAGGGTTTTGTTAAAGTTGGCTTACTGGCTACTTCAAGTTGGTTTAGGGTCGATGTAGTGCCGGCGCACTTTTTATGTTTTCAATTGGCTTACGGTTCGGTTTAGAATTGGTTTGGGGCTGGTTAGAGATCTATTTACGGTTGATTTGTGGTTTATTGAAGATTGGTTCAAGGTTTAATGAAAATCTATGTGAGGGTGGTTTCAAGTTGTACTTCAAAATTGTTGGTGCTTTGCTAAAGGTCAGTTTATCTTTCTCTTTCAGATTGGTCAAAGTTTTTCTTTAAAGTTGGTTCAACATTTATTTTTGGTGGATTTAAAATAGATCTAAGCTTTGGTGCTGTTTTTATTTTGAATTTTCTTTAGGGTTGGTCAAAGATTAGCTTAAATCTTTATTTACTGTTTAGTGCCAATCAGTTTACAGCGTACGGTTGAAAATTCGTTTGGGGTTTGGATAAGTAAGGTTGGATTTGGGTTGCAGTTGGTTCAAAAAGTATAGAACTTGATTTGGGGTTGGTTCAAGGTTGCTTTGTTTTATTGAAAATTTGTTTATAGTTTTTCCGAAGGGTTGGCTCGCAGGTTTATCTACGATTGGCTCAAAACTTTACTTTTGGAGGCTGGCTGGCTTGCTTGCTTGCTTGCTGGTTGGCTGGTTGGCTGGCTGGCTCGCTTGCTTACTTCCTTGCTTGCTTCCTCAATTGCTTGCTTGCTGCGTTCCTGGCTTGCTTGCCTGCATGCAAAGTTGTTGCTTGCTCTGGCTTACCTGCATGGCAGGCTTGCTTGCTTGCTAGCTGGCTGTCTAGCTTGCTTGCTTGCCCCCTTGCCCCCTTGCTTGCTGGCTGGCTTGCTTGCTTGCTGGTTGGCTGGCTTGGCTGGCTTGGGTGTGTCCGCCTTCCCGAAGTCTTGTCTCCCCTCTTGCTTCCCTTTGTTGGATGGTGTGCGTTTGCCTTTCCGAAGCCTTTTCTCACCTTGTCTCCCTTCTTGTTTCCCTTTGTTGGATGGCCTGTCCGCCTTCACGAGGTCTTGTCTCCCATTGTCTCCCCACATGTGTGCCTGTGTTGGATGGCGCGTCCGCCTCCGCAAGGTCTTGTCAACCCTTGTCTCCCATTGTCTCCCCACATGGGTGCCTGTGTCGTGTGTCCGCCTTCCCGAAGTCTTGCCTCCTCTTGTCTCTCATTGTCTCCCCACATGTGTGCCTGTGTTGGATGGCGTGTCCGCCTTCCCTAAGGGCGCCCAATGAAGCCAGCAGGCAAGAAAGCAAGCAAGCAAGCCAGGCAGCCAGGCAGGCAGGCAGGCAGGGCGGCGGGCACATCATCCAACACATGTGCACATGTGGGGAGACAATGGGAGACAAGGGGAGACAAGGGGAGACAAGAGCTCGCGAATGCGGACACACCATCCAACACAGGCACACATGTGGGGAGACAATGGCAGACAATGAGAGACAATGGGGGACAATGAGAGCAATGGGGGGCATTGGGAGATAAGGGAAGAACTTGCCAAGGCAGACACACCATCGAACACAGGCACACATATGCGGGGAGACAATGGGGAAACAAGACCTCGGGAAGGCGAACACACCTTCCAACACAGGCACACATGTGCCACAATGGGGGACCATCGGAGACAAGGGGAGACAAGGGGAGACAAGACCTTGGGAGGCAAACACAGCATCCAACACAGGCACAAGGGGAGACAAGGGGAGACAAGACCTCGAGAAGGCGGACACACCATCCAACACACGCGCACATGTGGGGAGACAATTGGAGACAAGGGGAGACAAGACCTCGGGAAGGCAGACACACCATCCAACACAGGCACACAGGTGGGGAGACAAGGGGAGACAAGGGGAAACAAGACGTCGGAAGGCGGACGCACCATCCAACACAGGGACACATTTGGGGAGATAATGGGAGACAAGGGGAGACAAGGGGAGACAAGGGGAGACAAGACCTCGGGAAGGCGGACACACCATCCAACACAGGCACACATGTGGGGAGACAATGGGAGACAAGGGGGGGACAAGGGGAGACAAGGGGCGACAAGACCTCAGAAAGGCGGCATCCAACACAGGCGGAGACAAGGGGGGACAAGGGGAGACAAGGGGAGAAAAGGGGAGACAAGGGGAGACAAGACCTCGGGAAGGCGGACACATCATCCAACAGAGGCACACATGTGGGGAGACAATGGGAAACAAGGGGAGACAAGACGTCAGGAAGGCGGACGCACCATCGAACACAGGCAGACATGTGGGGAGACAATGGGAGACAAGGGGAAACAAGGGGAGACAAGGGGAAACAAGACCTCGGGAAGGCGGACACACCATCCAACACAGGCACACATGTGGGGAGACAATGGGACACAAAGGGGAGACAAGGGAGACAACGGGATAAGGGGAGACAAGACCTGGGGAAGGCGGACACACCACCCAAAGGGAGACAGTGGGAGACAAGGGGAGACAAGGGGAGACAAGACCTCGGGAAGGCGGACACACCATCCAACACCAAGGCGGACACCTTAAGAAAGCATTAAGAACCCCTAACGGTACACTGTTTACGGAAAAATGTTTTAATGAATCATGATGCATCTTCAAAATTTCTACACCCCTTGTCGCCATCACATACTTCGTAAAAGAATAAGCTTCGGCGGTATCCCCTATAGCCGCAACACGTTTTATTTTTACAAATCTTTCCAAAAAACAACATCGAGGCAAAACTGGAGTTAAAATCGGCATGATCAAAACAAATTTTAAGAAAGAGTCAGGAAAGCACAATTGCTCTAATGACATCCATTCATGCCGTCTGCGCACATGCCTGAAAAACAAAAAGAAGAAAAACAAACTTCTCCGGAACCTTCTCCGGACCTTAAGATTCCCACAACCTTCTCCGGGACCTTCTCTGCAACCTTCTCTGGAACCTCCCAGACCTTCTCCAGGAACCTTCTGCGGAACCCTGTTGAACCTGACCTGGCTCTGCACCAAAGCCTCTCCAACCTGACCTGGCTCTGCACCAAAGCCTCCCTGACCTTGTCCGGAACCTTCTCCGGAACCTTCTCCCGAACCCTGTTGCACCTGACCTGGCTCTGCACCAAAGCCTCCCAGACCTTCTCCGGAACCTTCTCGGGAACCCTGTTGGACTTGGCCTGGCTCTGCACCAAAGCCTCCCCGACCTTGTCCGGAACCTTCTCCGGAACTTTCTCCCGAACCCTGTTGAACTTGACCTGGCTCTGCACCAACGCCTCCCAGACCTCCGGAACCTTCGGAACCTTCTCCGGAACCTCGTTGAACCTGACCCGGTGCCTGCACCAGTGCACACCGGAGCTATTCTGGGCTGAAGATCCCATTAGCTTACACTGTTAAGGAAAAAACGTGACTGATGCAAAACTCTTGCTCACCTCCCGGCCTCTCCCCCAATTTGATTTTGTAAATGTATTGGCTCGTGGACTTTAAAAGATCTGCTCAACTACTCCCATGGTTTCAATTTTCAGTTTCGAATGTTACAGCGATTTCACAATTTCAAATTTCAAACCGAATAAAATCCCAACAACAATCCCCAACCGTATACCTCTTATTGCTGCTACCACACCGAACTAGCGAACTGTGGTGCCTCAGTTTGGCGCGGGCCCATAACAGCATCAACGGCGCGGTTTGCGACACTGAAGCCCACCCCTGCCAACCGCTATTTGCATCTATGCTTACCACGCCGCATCAAAATTGACGCTCACACATCAGACATATATAATCCACTTCAAAGTTGCTGATTGCTGCCACCACAACTGGCAGCACAGGTGCAGCGTGTCAGATCACCATTCCACGCCTGTAGCCATTCCGGACGCCATAGATCCCATCAAGCCGGACCTTTGCATCGCAACACCCGCATTTGCTCCAAGAGACTCTTGGATCACCAGGAGTCCGGCAGCATTCCACCGCCACCTGTGGTGGCAGGCGGGGCAGCAGCAGGAGCCTGAAAAGGACAAAACAATGCGAAAAAAAATGGCCCACTGCCACTTGTGTGTAAGTTGATTTTCGCCATGCAAAAGGAAGGAAAAAACACCCTGTTTCCATGAAGAATTGGTGAGCCTCTCTTGACAAGATGGTGAAAGATTGACAAGTTCTCCCCTCCAAAATATTCCAATGCTGATCAGCATACTTATCATGCACGCGTTTATCATCACTTGAATCATTTCACTTTAATCAGCCAGTGAGACGGCCGCAGGTGGCGGAGCATGACGCGCTGGAGCTGCCGCAGGTGGCGGCGCGGACTCAGACGCACGGTCCCCATCCATTTTCATGAAGATCCCGCATCGAAATCCATCGAATGTGCTAGTCCTCAAAAGTTCATATGTCACAAGAAATAATGTTGACCTTGCCTGGCCCTACCCATTTTCCCCTTTAAACAATCCAACACTTTTGTTGAAACAAGGGCGAAATACTGCATCCCAAGTGGTTCTCAATCAACCCTGATCTGCTGTGGTCTTTTCGGACGTTTTTCTCAACGGACGCCCCATCAAAAAAGGCCCCATACACTTCCATAAATTCCATAAGCCCAACACACGCTTTGGAGCAGAACCGGATGTGCGGGCACCACTGCGAGGCCTCTCTTGTTCAGAGGCATGGCTCACAACGACTGTCAGTGTCAGTATCAGCATCTTTGGAATGAAATATTTCTTACTTGAACTTATCATTTGCCCGGGTGTCTCCGTCCATTCCAAACTATATACAAATCAATTTCATTTGCCCAAACACTGTTCACATAAACAATGAGTCTTCGTGATCAGCTGAGGTCGCCGCATTTTTTGGCAGCAAGTTGCGCACGGACACAAAGTAAAAACAAGAATTGGAAAGTTTGAGCCTGCTGTCCACGGTCGCAGACACAAACTTAACAGCGTGCGCAAACACCATACTACTAAACACGACATCAATGTATATATACTTTATGATTTGGCAGTTCGCGTTAAGCATACACAACCACACATCCTAAAACAGTGCTTAAATCCAGGCCGGCGAAGTTGATCGCAAATAATACTCGCCGCATTGCTTCGCACCGACCGACGACCTGCAAAAATTTTAAGTGTCACAAGGAGAAATAAGCTTCGGTGGTATCCCCAACAGCCGCAAAGTTTTACTTTACAAATCTTTCTGACGCGTGCTGCCAAGCCAAACGCTGGAAACACCTCAGCTCGCTTTCCGTGAGTCAAATGGCCGCAAATCCTGTTGAACCTGACCTGGCTCTGCACCCAAACCTCCCAGACCTTCTCTGAACCCTGTTGAACCTGACCTGGCTCTGCACCAAAGCCTGCCAGACCTTCCCTGGAACCCCGTTGAACCTGACCTGGCCCTACACCAAAGCCTCCCAGACCTTCTCCGCAAACTTCTTCGGAACCTCTGAGTGTTTAGCACATGGACTCAGCCTCTGCCTGGTACAGGCGCGTATCTGTTCTTATCAGTGTGACAGACTGTTACATCAATGGCCCGTGAGCAAGAATGACATGCCACAAATGATGGTGGCTCAAGGACAAGGTGAAATAGGCGGGTGAGCGGTGTGCTGGTTTTTTAGATGGCAGCGGAGTTCTGAGAAAGATCAGAGCAGTCATGGCGTCGTTGCTAGCGCTTTTTGAGCTGCTGGCGTTGGTGCTTTTGCAGTTTGGAGCTTGCCACGATGAAAATGAGAAATATGAACCAAAAGGCCTGACGAGCAGAGCTTTGATGAATCTGCGCGAATTAGGCATGACATGTGACATGTGATGATGAGCGTGGCAGGCAGCCAGAAATTCGAAATCCCGTTTGAAAAGGATGAGTGTGCTAGTCAGTATGGAGCAGTTGGTCAACGCGCGCGATACAACCTCCAGCATATAGCACAGGTAGAAGAGTATACATACCATGTAGAACGCGTAGCACACGCAGAAGGTGTACACCATGTGAGAAATGCGCAGCATGTGACACAGCAAAGAGGAGATTTACTAGAACAGCCTGTGAGGCAGCATGTAAGACGCAGTGAGATAGAGAACAGAGTGTCACAGAATTCATGCAGAACACCGAAAGTTGCTGGCATAGACATGGGAACAGAAGTTTGTGAGAATGGCGCACCAGTTGGATGTGAAATTAAACCTGAGAAGTTTCCATGCACCAGTGACTGCAACATTGGAGCTGGCTGTTTGCGTGAGAACGGTTCCAAAGTAGTGAATGAGACGCCCAAGCTTTTGACTGCCCATGGGCCCAATCGTGATGTCAGTCTTCCTGGTGTGGCAGCACAGTACTCGCTGGGAGGATGTGACCAGTTTGAAAGCGAGAGGAGTGAAGGCGCAGTAAGCAATGAGAAGTGGCGGCACTTGCTCACCCCAACAGGAAACTACATGGAATTCAACAACATCAACCTCAGGAGCAATCATTTCCTGAACTTCAACGACTTGGTCCCCAACATGGGCATCTTGGACTTCAGGTACTTCGGCGGCGCGGTCTACACCGAGGACATCAACGTGAAGCCCTACATTGACTTCGGCATGGACTTCAACGTGGTTCACTTCCTCGTCTTCAACTTCGGCCTGAACTTCTTCCTGACGGTCTTCATGGCTTTGGTGAAGTACATGATCGAGGCGGCGCACTACAGCGTGAACTTTGGAGTCGGCTTTGGCATTGACTATGTCATGGTGGTAAGAAGGTCCAGCCTGTTGCTTGAGCACTACGCTTTGATGATGTTCGTTGGATCGATAGCCTGGAATATGTCCCCAAGCAGAACGTTTGTAGCATCTTTGGTGGAGCCCTATGGACTGGTTGCAAGGCTCTCTCTGAGGTCGCTGAAGGCAGGTTTCTGGAAGTGTCAATGATGACAGTTGTTTGCATTTGCATCACGTGGATTCTGGCAATGATGAACAGTTTCCAACATCTCAGTCCCAGTTTCTCTTCAGTGTATCATCAGTCACGTACTTGCAAGAGAAGGCATGCGAGAGAAAGATGCGGAACGAAAAGAAAAATTATGGCAGTGATGTTCATTTGCGGTATGGGGCAAGCAGCCGCAATGGGTCAGCAACAGACGCACGAAGCAATGCTCCAGAGAGTAATAATGGCACTTGCAGAAGCAGCCACACGTGCTGCGATAGCTGCCGGGAGTGTAGCTGCAAGAAGTGCCCAACCTCCATCTAGCAGTGGAGGTGGGGGGCTACAAGCCGCAGCGAAAATCCTGAAGAGCCCAGATATGTTCAGTGGCGATGACGCCTTAGCATTCCCAGGATCGCGCTTCCAATTCACCAGTCGGCTGGCATATGGAGAAAGTAGATATGTTCAGATGCTTCAAAACATTGAAGCAATACTACAATGCCAGACATCACAACATACCAAGAACATGAAAAGGAACTAGCCCATAGGCTGTATGCTGTGCTCACAAGCTATCTGAAAGGCAGATGCGGACACTTGAGGCCGGGGGTGGATGACGAAAGCTAGCGGGGTAGGAGAAAGAAGGAAGGGAAGAGGTGACTTGCGGAGGGACTGTCATCATCGTGTCGCGGCATTGTTCGTCCCAACGAGGCTGCAACAATGATATTTGATATATGATATATAACAATGATATATATGGGGGAGGGGGCAGGGGGGGGCCCTTTCGCGTGAAAAAGCACGTGATGTCCTTGGGGAGCCCCGGAATACTTGCTAAAGCAAGAAGACTCTAGCGAGCTGACGCTAGCTTTCGTGATAATGACAATAATTGCCAATAATGATAAAATGTAATTGATTAACGATGATGGTGATGATGATGATGATGACGATGATGATGACGATGACGATGACGATGACGAGGACAATGACGATGACGAGGACAAGGACGAGGACGATGATGATGATGATGATGACGATGACGAGGACAATGACGATGACGAGGACAAGGACGAGGACGATGATGATGATGATGATGATGATGACGATGACGAGGACGATGGCGAGGACGATGACAATGATGATGATGATGATAATGATGATGATGATGATGATATCCCCGACCCCAACTGGTTCAGGAGTAGGGGGGGTGGATCCTACATTTCTGATAATGTATGAACATAAGGGGGGGGTTTACCCCCTCACTTTTGGCCAAAAATGTATGGGAACTAGGGGGGGGGTAACCCCTCAAAATGAGGCATGTATGAGTGCCAGATGCTAGAAATGTATTATTGGTAGGGGTATTGAACCTGAAAATGTATGCTTTGTGGGGGTCACCACTGACAAGAGCCAATGGATACATAAACTTTCTTAAATGTATGCAAGCATGGGGGGGTCTGCACCTCAATCCAATCGATTTTTTTTTCCTGGGAAACCTACTGAAACCCATGGGGGAACCTGGGAATACCTGGGGTCACCGAAAATATTCTGCGCTGAAGACCCTGTTAGCTTACGCTTTTGGATTTTTTTGGAAACAAACACATGCAAACATATGTAAACATATGCAAACACGATCAAGACTCATCGCTCCCACTCCGAAGACATGACACTATTTTCATGGGACCTCGATGGGCCTCGTCAGGATTGGTTCGGGTTGGACCGTTTTTGGCCTGCATCATCCTGAAATGTATGCATTCCAGGGGGTACCAATGACTACCTTAGCGAGATCTATTCCCTCCATTTTCCAAAAATGATGTGCTTTTCGGCTACCCAACCCCCTTAAAATACATTTTTCAAAGAAGGACATTCCCTAGAAAAAAATTAAACATTCCCGGGGATCCTGGAAAAACCAAACCCGTAAAATGTATTAAACCACCCCCCCCAAAATAAAAGATCCTGGGGGGGTTGGATATCCCGACCCATGGATCCTACATTTAACGTACACCCACCAGTCAAATAATGTATTTAGGGGGGGTCCTGGGGAATCAAATTCTTGGAGAACGGTAAATGTATTTTTTTTACCTGACCTCTCCCCCCCTAAAATGCATTTTTAGGGGTGGGTGATATGATGATGATGATGATGACGATGATGATGACGTTGATGATGATGGTGGTGATGGTGATGATGATGATGATGATGACGATGACGAGGACGATGGCGAGGACGATGACGATGATGATGATGATGATGATGACGATGATGATGACGATGATGATGATGATGGTGGTGATGGTGGTGGTGGTGGGGGTGGTGGTGGGGGGTGGGGGGGTTGAAGAGGGGCCCTAGCGTCTACTTCAAGATCAGCTAAGGCGTCTTCCCCAATGACAGCACTGTTTTACTCAGCCTGTTGCCGGTCAGTGCTTGTCTACAGGGTTACTCTATATACCTCTTTCTTGAGCCTTGAAGGGCGCATATAAATGTGCTCAATACTCATGCATGTACCTATGTAGGTATTAGGTCGAAACAAAAACACAGGCACAAATTCAAAAGCAATGAGTAGAGCACTACGCCTTGCCGTACCCAATTGGTATTAAGAGTATCTTCCTGACTTCTCTACACAATGGCAAATAGCAAAAGAAACCGGAGTTACGCAGTGGCTTCGAATTGAAAAACACGTGAAAGCAGCGAATGTCCTAAGGACATGTCGAAAAAGAACAGCGGATTCGCTAATTTTTCCAGTAGTGACCAATGGTGCTTCGCGCACGGTCTCTCCATAGGCAAAATGCCTTGCTCTACCGGTGAAAGTTCGAATTGAAAAGTTCGGGTTCGCAAGATTCAGAAATTCAGGTCATACGAAAAACAATTGACCAAATCACGAAATAAACGGAAATAGCGGATCTCCAAAGTTGCTCATTCAAGCAAACAATGGACTGAAATCGAAGTTGGTAATTTTTGGAGTTCGCTCCATTCGGAGTGGTCTGCTCGCCGGATGATTCATGGAGATAAATGTATATAGTATCTCTATTTACAAGAGTCTCTATTTTACATTAAATTGAAGTTCAGACACTTGTGGCATTATCTCTATCTAAAAGAGTATATGCCATCTGTGTGAAATAAGTTGAACGCACAGAAAAACTGCACACGGCTTCTCATGCTGTGTTATCTTCAATTAAAGAAGTGTACACTCACTCATCGCCACTCACTTGATCTCCATGGTCTGGACGCTGAAGATGAGGATCCACCCCACTCTGTGTTGCCCTGATACGTCGATGCTTGATCTTCATATGCCTTTCTCTTTTTCTCCTTCTGCCTTTCCTTTCTTGAATCAGCATACTGCTTCTTCTTGTAGGCCTGTTTGTAATGATGTCGTTCATTCCATGACATATCAGAAGGATCAAGATGGATAAGAATTGGATTATGAGCATCGCGATCATTTGGAGCAACCATGAAGATGTTGTGATCACCATGTAAGCAAGTTTCATTTACCTTGAAGTAAAATTCACCCACATAGTTCATGTGATCTTCATCCTCAAAGTCTTCTGGGTGTTCCTCACACATCAAACGTGAATGACCCCACTCAACAACTGTTAACATACAACAATCACCTTTACCATTTGTCTTGTTCATGAGCTCGTCGGTGTATGTTGCTGTTGTAATGCCATCCAAGTGCGTTGCAAGAAAATCCAAGTCACGATAACTGCAAGAAATAAAATGCTTGACCCTGATTGGAGGGCAAGTTGGATCAAAATTCTTGCGCATGGCTTGTGTTGCAACACCTACCATTCTGTTAATCCAGAATTGGATAAGGCTGTGTTGATATGTAGGGACACCTGGAGATTTTGGTGTGCTGTAATAGCATGCCTTGTTTCCATCACCTGCGATGAAGTCAACTTGATATCTGGCACACTCAAAAGCTATAACAGCTAAGCTCTCACCAACAATCCCAGCAGAGTCTGATGCATACTTCTGTCCGACGTGATAAACGCACACACGTGTCATTCTCATCCTAGCTCTTGTCAAGTCAACAATCTCATCTGTATCTCGATCCTTTGTCTTTCCCCAAGATACTTCAAAGATTGCCCATGAGACTTGTCGAACTCGTGTGTCGTTGTCATCTGTGTGATATCCAGCAATTTGCTTGATATAGCCATCCTTTCCAAGGCGAGCGGCCACCATCAAGTCATGATAATCATTGAAGCAAGTTTTGAAGTCAACCTCGTTGAGTCTTTCTCTGTGAGGATACAACGAACCAGCCTCGCAATTCATGAAAAGATGTCCTCCAAAGTTCTTGATGACATTGATGAAGTAATTGTTGAACTGTGATTTGGTTTCATCAAATTTCTCATGATCCTCATCGATAGTGTAGTCAATGTGTGGAATGAATTGTTGAAATCTTTCTGGAACCGGGCATTTTTCAAATCTGTTTCTGCACCAGTTTCCCAAATTCCAAAACATTGCTGTTATCTGTGGAGAGGATCTGTATGGAAATTCAGCATCCTTGTACGTTGGGTCTGATAGGCCTCCACCTAAGTACCTGTAAGCCAGGCTATGCAAAATCATACAGTAAGGCAAGACCTTGTGTTCCTCAACGTAATCTTGGAGTACCTTTGTGAGATTTCCAAAATCGTCATCAATCCTCTGTTCTGCTTCTTTTGAGGATCTTTCTGCCTTGTCTTGATGAAGAGGATGCATCCTAGGATCACTACAACCATATTCAATGCGCTGATTAAGTTCTTGTAATTCTAGTTGTGGATCCTGATTCTTGTGTCTGGCAATGTACTCAACCATCAACTGGTCATCTGTAAGATGGTACCAAAAATCATGATGTGGAGACATGGTCTTCCTGTACTTAACATGCCAAAACATATGTCGATGCTTCGAAGACGCTGGATAACCTTTGTTGTAAAATCCTGCCCATTCACCATGGTAACCATCTGAAAAACAATCCTTCAATTTTCGAAAAACTGAATCATCTTCGTTTCCAGTGATATCTTGACCATAGTAAAGTCGAACTGCAGGTTTCACTTCAGGAGCTGTCTCATCATCTTGAATGTCTGTCTTCTTCTCCCCTGATTCCTCCTTTTCTGAGGAGCGTTCAGGTGGAGCTGATTCCTCTTTCTCTGAAGAGCCTTCAGCTGGGACATGTGGCTCCTGTGTGTCTTTTTCTTCTTCTTTTTCTTCGACAGCAATCTCCTCTTCTTCATCCTCTTCTTTCTCTTCTTCCTCTTGTCGTTCTTGTGGTTTGACAAAACTTTCCTTGATCTTTCGTTGAACATTCTGATTGCACATACTGATCCATTTCAATGTACACTCAACCAATTTGTCATCATCAGTTTCCAAAATGATATGTTTGTCCTCAATGTTCAAACTTTCAATGGTATGCTTGTACTCAGGATCACCTGCGCCTGGTCTTTGAAGATCTGGAAGTGGAGTGTCTGGATCATCGTCCACCATCTGAGGATCCTCTGCTCCAAAGAAATTTTCTGCGCCAAGGTGTTCATTGTCCTTGAGAACTTTGTCAATATCCAGTTTGAACTCATAGTACTTGTCGTAAGAGATCTCATAACCCATCATAGGTGCATACTGCTCCATAAATGTTGAAAAGGAAGCATCTGATAATGCTGACATCATCAACCATAATGAGAAGAAGCTTATGTCACCACGTTCAAGGGGTCGACTTCCTTCAAGATCATCTTCTGTGAGGATTGTTTGGCCTTGGAGTGTAATATCATGGAGGATCTGTCTGTGCTCTGGTTTGAGTTGCCTGACTAAGAACAGTCCCTGTCGATCTTCCATATTTCTTCGAGGTTTTGCATCAGGTAATACCTCACTTTCTTGTTGTGGTTGTGTTTCCTCTCTTTCTTGAGAGCATACACCTTCTTCCTCTCTTTCCTGAGAGCCTGATGCCTTTTCCTCCTCTTTCCTGACAAAAACTTGTAGTCTTGGCAAAAACTCCAAATCATCTTCAGCATCATCATCATCGTGACCTTCCATGTCCACATTCTGTTGCTCTGATCCTGGGATGTGAGCGATCTTGTCCTTTCCAGCTACCCAGATGTAGCCATCGAGCTTTGTAGATGTGTGGAAGTCACCTGAACCGCATTCCCTGACCTTTGTCCTTGCTCTTGCAGATTGATGGAATGCTTCATGCTGAAAGAATTGATTGTAGGCATGTTCAACAAAGAATCTGTAGGATTGAGCTGTCAATTCCTTTCTGCTATCCACAAATTGTCGAAGCTTGTTCAAAGCAAAAACTGTGAAATGGCTGAAGCTAGCAGGTGCTTCATCTTCATACAGATCGATTGCCATGATCATCATCTTTGTGGAAAACGAGAAATGCCGTTCAGGTTCAGGGATGACTGTTCTCTTGTTCATGGGAACTGTAATTCCTTGGATAGTCATGTCATACCCATGTGTGTTCAACTCCAGTGCATCCAAAATGTTACCATCACGGTCCTTCTTTCTCCTGCAGAAATCTCCCCAGAGTTTGTTGTTCTCTCTAATGAACTGATCAAGATGCTTAGTGTAAAAGACAAAGACTGCTTCTGAGAGATACTCCATGTCCTTCTGTATTGCTAAGTCTCTTTCGTATAGCAAGAACTTCTCTCTCCATTCGTCTCTGTTGATACTGTGTCTGTCTTCCCAACCTGTTGGGGCAGTTTGACCTCGCATCCAGTCTGTCCAATATTGTCGACAAGAGTTCAAATAACCTTCCATGGCTTCAATATTTTGCTCCTTATGGAAGTGTGCCAACATGCGTCCACTTTCCCAAGCTCTTGTGAAGAGTAGGCATTGATGTCCTGTCCATGGTAATTTTTCCCAATCTGAGCGAGTGATCGATTGTCTACGAAGTGCTATCTTTTGTGAAGAGAGTAGTAGGTTCCATTCACGCAGAACTATCACTTTTTCTCCTGAGGAGTTCTTGATGAGTTCACCGCTCTCTTCTCTTGCACAGACAATACCTGCCTCATACAGGACCCAGGGATTCGATGCAGAAATTGAACTTTTGGTAGCCTGTTCTACCACAGGGTCTTCAATATCATCTGGTGGATCTTCTGCTTCCCAGAGATTGACAGCCTCTTCACCCATTGGGTCGTCATGGACGTCCACTGATGGCTCCTCTTGTTGATTGTCTTGAGCATCTTGTTGAGGATCATCATGTTGTGGTGATTCTGGACTTCCTGATGAGGAGCGTTGTTGCTCCCATGCATCTTGAGGTTCCTCTCTTTCTTGAGAGCGTCCTCTTCTTGATGGCTGTTCATATGGATTTTCCATGGGTTCATCAGCCTGCGCAGATACCTCTCTTTCTTGAGAGCCTTCTGCTGCAGATACCTCTCTTTCTCGAGAGCCTTCTGCTGCTGCACCATAGATTGATTCCACAATCGGGTCAAAGTCATTCTCGTTGCATAGTGGTGTACCAAAAACTAATCTTCCATAGTTTTGTGGAACTTGCTGACCCATGAACTCCCATGCTGTGATTCTGACTTCCTCAGGAATGTCTTGTCCAGGAATAAATGTTGTACCTTTCTCCTTCATGACATGGTTCCATGTTGTGTTGGTGTGCCATGAACCACCTGTAACCGATGGAGGTAGAGAATGGCCACGTCCTTGATGAACAACGTTACATGCTATGGTAGGGAGTTGTTCCTTGACGTGGAGGTACTGGAAAGGAATGTCACCATGAAATAAAATGACACCATTCTTTGTCAGATAGAGTTGGTTGTCCACAATAAAACTTGGATCCAACACGAGGTACACTGGTCGCCTATAGTTTCTTGGAGGCTTCGTGCCCTCTGCCATCCTTATGTAGCCCTGACCATTGTCATTGTGGTACATGAAGTGAACTGCATCCCTTCTGCCTTTTCCACTTCCTTTCACAAAGGTCTTCAGGCCTGATTGTTGAATGGAATCTAAATTCATGTAATCAGTGACATGAAAAATCCAGCCCAAACTCATAGCCTCATCATATGTCAGTTGGTGGTGTGCCACAGTGGGATCGACAACTTGGTTGCTATGTCCTTGAAAAGCACCAAGACGAACGTCGAATGGATACTCTGCCATTGAGCTATATGGGTACCACTGCCATCTCATGGAGATCTCAACAAAGAAACGTTGTTTTGGATTACACAGTAACATAGCAGCAAAATCTGCTCCAGACATGTGATATTCCTTTGGATTGTCTCCTTGCATCTGATCAAACAGTAAGGAAATGTTCATAGCTCCACTGGCAGTGAATAACGTTTTGTCTCTGCAATGTCTCAACACATTGGATAGCCTCTTGCTACATGACATATAATAACTTCTCCTTGATGAGCTAGTCATGTCCACGTGGAAATCATTGCATCGTTCATCAAACCAGTTTTCTTCTGCCTGAGTTGTAAAGCCACAGAGATACTTCAGAAAACTTGAAGTCCATTTCAAAGATTCATCAAATTCTCCATGACTAGTTCCCCAGTGCAAAATCCAAGCTATTGCGTCCATGAACATTTCATGTCTGTCAGTTGGTCTCATGTTGTGTGGACCCATCAATGTATGTAAATTGCGCTCTCTCTTCTTCCTCACTTTCTCGTGAGCCTGAAACCAATCGGTTTGGCGCCTGTAATCATAGCAAAATGATAAATGATCCTCGTTGGGCAATGTCGATGGTGTTCGAAATTTGTCAGCTGGGATTTCCTCTGATCTTCTCAGAGCATATCCATCAGCTGAATGTCTTCGACTAAAATCATAGCTTTGATGTTCTTGACCTCGAGTGTTCGATTGTGCCTGATCACTAGATGATGCGGCTGAGGCCCTGTTCCACCGGCTAGAGCTCGACATGTTGAAGAAACAGTGCGATCCTCGAGACTCTGCCTTTTGAGCCGCAGGCACAAATTCAAAAAATAGTCAAGAATCCCTCAAGGTGTCACCTAACAGAAATACATCATGTCTGAAATCAACATGACTGCAAACTGTTGGCAACCATGACCTGAGGTAAGCCTTGTGTTCCAGTAATGATCTGAATGGTGGATGAGCATCAACTTCTTTAAGAACACCTTGTCGAACAGCATCAATAAGATTCTGAGGATTGGCAGACTTCTTGGTCAAACAATCGGCTAAACACCATTGAGTTCTGATATGTGACAAGTCAGCAATGGAACCTGAACATGCTTCTTTCCTAAGCATCTGAATCATATGAATGGTCTCTTGTTGTTCAGGAACATGAGTAGTGCTGGCAGTAGTCACAAGATTGTTTGCATCAGTCCTCATATGAATCTCACTTGAAAGTCCAGTGATGTCCTTGATCAGTCCTCTCAACATTTGACATGTACCATAACACTTCATGAGTGCATACAACTCTGCAACAGTTGTGCTCAACGTGGTACGTTTGATTTTGGTTGATTCAAAGAAAATAAGAGAACCTCTGGTGTTTTTGCTCTTTTCCTTTCTCGGTTCAGCCATGAAAATAACCATTGCGCGCTGTGAGGATTTGTCGCTGTTGTTCCTAAACGCTGCATCTGGCATTGCAACTAATCTAGGATCACCTTGCAGTGGCCAGAACATAAGTTCCATCGGGTCACCTACAATTTGCCTGCAAAGTTTGTTCAGCGTTTTGCAATCACCTATGGTGGGGGAAGCAGCGGCAGAAGCACAACGTGAAAACTGATAACATGACTGAAATTGGGTTCTTGATTGTAACCAGTTGATACTACCTAAGAGTGATCTGTAGGCAGTGTGGAGATCTTTGTCACATTTGTCTTCATCCTTCAAACCTTTTGGTATGACAACCTCAGTAAGTTCACTGACGCAAAGTGATTGTTCAACAGTGATATGTGATTTCTTCTTGGTCTTCTCATCAATGATCCATTTCACACGTTGACCAGTGAACATCAAATCATTCACATCTTCATGACCAATCTTGAATTGTGACTTGACAACTTTCTTGAACTTCTCCAGAAACTCTGGAGTTCCTGTAATGAACAAGTCGTCAACATGCAAACAACACATGCCAATAGGTTTTCTTCCCTTGGCATTACTGCCATTCACAGGGTCCATGAAGTGTTCCAAGAGTTGTTCAACAATCTCTGGTGTCAACTGTGGTGTCGTGGCAAGATAAGTACGCTCTGAAGGTAAGAAGACTGAAACAAGTACTTCAGCTTCTTCTTCCAAACTTGTGGAAACATTGTCCTTGTTCATGTCATGATTCATCTCAAGCAACCACCAAACTCCTTTCCTCTTCACAATAGAAGTTCTCAAGTGAAACTTCTTTCGATCATAATGTGAATCAGGAGTTCTCAAGGCTTTTGCACGATAGGCAACTTGAGCATGACCATTTTCAAAAGGATACCAACCAGACTTGTGTTCAACAGATTCCAAAAACTTCAACAAAGTTTCATCAACAACAGGAGTCCAAGCACAATCTTCAACCTTCTTCTCCTTGAACTCTTTCCTCTGTTTCCATGTTTGGGTTTGTTGATAGCAAGCTGAAAACAATCTTTCTTCAACCAAAAGAGACTTATGAACTTCCTCAGCAATGTCGGAGGATTCATCACGCGTTTCCTCACTGTCTTGTGAGCTTACGTAGTATGTCACAGGTGCTGGTTCTGTTGCCTCAGAGTCAGCAAAGCTAACCTGTTTTGGCTCCTTGAAAGCACCATCATAGCATACATATGTACACCTGTCAGCTCTTGTAGGTTGAATACCAAGCGAAATCAGAAATTTGTCAAGGCGGTTCCACCATCTACGTGGTGCGTCCGCAAGTCCATAGACGGAACGAGTGCACAAACCAACCAAGTAAGGAGGCAAACCAATGTCAGTAGGCAACTGAACATGGATAACGCGGCGGTCTAAGTCGTATGTTTCCCCCTGAAGGAAGGCAGTTTTCAAGTCTAAATGGAGTAAATCCCAGTACATCGAGGCTGCATGCTGAGATGCCACACGAAAACCATACCTGGTAGCAGTAGGACTGTCAGTCTGTAAGTCATACTTTTGAGCATCTTGAAAGCCTCTACATACCCATCTAGCCTTGAACTTCTTGAACTGTCCATCCTTATCAACCTTGATGGTAAGCACCCATCTGCCAGTGACATAGTTATCAATCTTATGACGTCTCTTGTCTCTGAAAGTCATGGCAGTGAAATCCAGAAAACTTCTGAATTCTTCAAGCTTGGCTTGTTTGATCTCCTTAGCATACTTTCTCAAGACTTCTTGAGTGATAACTGATTCTGCCTTTGGCTGCTTCTTTCCATTCTTGGCAAGATACTGTTCAAACTGTTTGAATCCAGTAACATCGTATGAACCAAACTCAGGTGCAGCTTGGACCTTTGGTCCTAAAGGAACGAAAACAGTACCATCAACATCGACAAAATGAGAGTGGTCTGATGTGTAAGGTTCAGTGTCCACATCTTCTTCCTGAAGCTGAGCAATGTCATCCTCAGTCAAAACAGGAGTGTCGTCTGTTTCATATGGTTCTGTTTCATCATCATCATGTTGTGATGATACCAATTCTGGTGTTCCTTGTGAAGACTGCTGTTGCGCTGGCTGCGCAAAGTCACCTGGCGTAAACGATGTTGGTGTAGTAGTAGGCAATGGAATTGTATTATCATGTGAACTTGAGGCAGTAGGATCATGTGAAGGTCCTTCATCTTCATCTTCATGAGGTTTCTGAGTAGGAACTGAAATTGGCTGAACATGACCTGGTAATTGAACCTTTGGCCTCTTGATAATCACCTTTGCCTTTGCCTTTGGTAAAGCATCAGTAGAATCAGTTGAGATCTGTCTCTGTTTCCTTTGAACTCTGATAGGCTCTGACGTCGGATCAGGTCCTGGTGGTGAATCGTCATCTTGTCCAGGATCAGCAATCTCTTCGATTGGAATGTCAGGATTGGAAAACGGAGTTGATGGTGAACTTGGTTGATGTGGTTCCCCCGAGTCCTGTATTCCTGGCATATCCAAATCATCATCAGGTGGTGGTCCATAATCATCTGGAATGATGTACTCTTGATCATCATCATCACCTGGATCCGGTCCAGTATTATAATCAGGTTGATTATCATCATCCAGAGGATCTTCTGGTTCATCACCACTCAACATCTCATCATCATTTGGTGGAACATCACCATGCTGATCTGGATGAATGGGATCGTCACCATTTGGTGGTGTGCTACTTGAACTAGGAGGATCTTCAACTCTCCTTTTGATAGCACCAGTCGTTTCTCGTGAAAAGACGATCATACTCCATTCATGGATTTTGAACTGTTCATGATGTGGATACAACTGTGACACAAACATGAAGTAAACATGATCATAGTCACCAGGTTTCCAAATGAGTAAGACAGCATCTTCAGGATGTTGAAACAAAGGATTCACTCTTCCATAAGTTCCTCTGAACACACTGCAATCTTCAAAGTACATTTGAGGCAATGTCTTCCTTCTGACATCTTGAAGTCCAGGAATCAGTTCAATGATTCTGGGGTCAGTTGATTCTCTGACACTGGCCTCTGTACTCCTTGGCAACTGATCAATCTTCCTCAATGTTTGAACAAGTAACTGAGTGGTAAACCTCTGTGGAAGAATGTGCTTCAACGGCACTGGAATCGAGGTCTCAACATGATGCAAATCTTGCAACAAACACGAGCACTCAGGTTCACGGTCCAAAAACATTGACGTGCCACACAATGCTCCATCATCAAAATGTTCCAACAGATCTTCAAACAAGAAACATTGTCTCATGTTCTGCAAAGGTACAAGTTGTGTGAACTGCGCAATGAATGAACACAAGTGAGATGGTAAGACCTTCCATTGTGGATCATTCCAAAGCTTCCCTTCTCTATTGAAGGCATGCTGTGGTTCCAACATGTCAAAGTCTTCATCATGATTGTAATACACACGCAAGTTCTTGATTGAAGGATCACAACGACAGTAATTTGTCATGTCAAGGTTGAAACAACCAATGTGATACTTGATTCTGTCCTTCTGAAATTTCTTCCAAGCCAAAAACTGAGCAAATCCTGAATCAGGTGGTGCAATCACCAAGAAACCTTTTCCTCGGTCAGCTTGCCATTTCATCACATCAAGGCAAAACTTGAATACCGAGTATTTCCAGGAATTTGGTGAAGGATTTGTGATCAACACGTATTCAGGATCAAGCTTCTCAAGTTGTTTCCAAACTTGGTTTTGTTTCTTTTTGCTGTTGAAACTCCAACCATGCTTGTGGTCAATGGGTTCACCAACCTTCATGTTCAATCGTGCCATGTGCCAACTAAGACCAGTGTTGCTACTGAAGAGTTCCACAACATCACACTTGCCAGTTTGACAAAACCAGTGAGCTTGTTCACCTAAATAGGCTTCAGCATATTCAGCGATGTCTGGTTCATAGTCATCTTCATCTTCAACTGCAAGTGGAACAGGTTCCGATGTGTCAAGTCCAGGAACAGCAACATCATGCCATTCATCATGGTCACGTCTCACCTTCGATTGATTAACACGCATGACTGCGTTGTCAACATGAACATTGACCATAGCACCTTCTTGAGAGATAACAGTACCTCTGATCCATCTTTCCTTCTTCCATGCCTTTGAAGCAATAGCATTAGCATTGACAGGGGAACTCCAAACGAAAACCTTGTCACCTGGTTTGTAAGGTCCATCTGATGGCATTGTTCGTTTGGCCATGTCATGTCTGAGGTCAGCAGCTTGTCTGGCTTCCTGATGTGCCCTCAGTGCTAACCTTTGCAACTCGAGTTGTGTTCTGTCTTCAGGTAAAGGGTCAACACTAAGTTGAGCAGGATCAGAAGTCTCAATATCCAGAAGATCTGGTGGTCTTCTACCAGTGGCAATTTCCAAAGGAGAATAACCACTAACAGTGAGTTGAGTGTTTCTGGCCCAAACAGTACGCTTCACAGCTTCTCTGATGGTGATTCCTTTGAACCTATCATCTTCAAGGTTCTTGGACATGATTTGCCATTGTCGTTTGAAAAGTCTGACAGCTGATTCAGCTCTGTTAGGCCATGGGGTTCTTGAACCACAGGGACATTCCTTGATACCATGAGTTCGGTAATAAGTCAGAAAGTCTTCTTGAAAGAAAGCTTCATCACCTACAATGGCTTTAGGCATACAATTGTGTTCATCACTCCACAACCTTAGAGCCTGAATGGTCTCCTTGTTGTTCAGTGAGTTTTGTGCCGTAGCCCAAAGTAAGTTGGTTGCACCATCAAGAACAAGCAACACCATGTACTTGTTCTTCCTCAACTGAATTTCAGCATGATCAACAAAGATAACATCTCCAAAGTTGGTGGATCGTATGCCTGAAATTCTGGCTCGCGGCGGTGGTGCAATGGAAGTACTACACACACGACACTTGTTGTACATCTCCTCATACTTCTGATAGACAGAGTCAGGAAGTCCTAACATGGAAGTCCTTCGTCTGAATTGAGTAGGAGACATGTGATAGTGTTTGATGTGAAGCTTGTAAAGTTCCACACTATCCTCCAGTTTCCTGAGCATCTTTCTGTATGCTGGTGTCATGGCTTGCACTTCACTACCAGGCAGTGGAATCGAAACTCGCCTAGGCTCAAGAGCATCACTACCTAGTTTCTCAACTTGACTTTCTGAATCTTGCTTACCACGGTTGCGCGCAGGTGCAGAATGTTTTGGTTCAATGACTTGAGGTTCATCTGAATCAATCTTGTCCAAACCTAATTCCCTAGCTACCTTGTCAAGCTCATCTTCTTCATCAAGCTTGGGATAGGAGACAACAACCTTCTTTCTTGATGAACCTGATTGAGAGTCATCGACAACTTGAGGTTTCTGCTTACCTACGTGTCTTTTGGCTGCAGGTGGACCTACCTCAATCTTTTTCGAGCCTGGTCCTTTTGAAATCGGTTTGCCTTCCTCCTTCTTTAAGGAGCTTGGCTTCTTCTTCTGTACACCTGATGGCACTGAAGAGGCTGACTCAGGGTGAAAAAGATCATCAATGTTTCCACGAAAGGGCTTTGCACGATCAATGTCACTTCTGACAATGTCATCTGGGATCACGTAGTCCTCCTTGATCTTGTAGATGGTCTTGCCCTTCCAGAACTCTTCACTCTGTTCAGAAAACCTCTTCTTCTCAGTGCGCCAGTTGTCCTTGTGAAGAACCTTCTTCTTGCTCTTCTGGAATTCCATGTGGGTTTCTCTCTCATCAAGAAGTTGATCTTTTGGAATTGGAGTTTTCTCTGATCGAGTCATCTCATGTAAGTTCATTCTCTTGTCCTTGTGGTGCCTGATGAGTTCACGACGTAGTGGATCAACCTGCCAGTAGTCACCAGTCACCAAAGCTTCTCCTTCATGATCATCTTGTTTGACAGCAATCTGGCTGTACTCAAAGTGATCGTGTTGTGAATAGAAACTTTTGACTTGTGGAGTCTTGAAATGAACTTGGCTCATGTACCATGCTACATCTTGTAGGTCGAGAATGAGATGAGTACTAATGGCTGTCCTCAAAACCATTTTTCTCATGCCAATACGTGCACAGGACAAATAAGCCTTCTCTGGAGTAAGTTCAAATTGAAATCCAAGGTTTCTCATCTGTGGAAGTGACATCAACAATGGGACATCACCTTCTTCGACAATGTCGAATTCTGTAAACTGAGTGTTCCATCCATGATCATACATGAATATCACGAGCTTCTCAGTACATTTTGATTGTTGTGAGTTTGCAAAGAAGAATCTTGAACTTGTTGGCTGAATTTCATACCAGAGTCCACTGTTGGGATGTGAGTCAACATATCTGCAAAATGCTTCAACTGCTCGTCGAGAGCCCATAGCTCTTGTGCATCCAAGATCCAGAATACACACAGTTGGTGGTGCAGAATTCTCTGTGTGAAAAGCTAGTCCATTCTCACATGCCAGATCAGTTTGTACAGTATGAAATGAAAAAGCACTCTGCTGTGATGGTTCCTCTATCTCTGTAGAGCATCCATGTGAAAACAATGATGTGCCTTCTGCCAATGGCTTCCATGAAGCCTCACCTTCTTGAAGACCAACTTGCCTGGGCACTACAGCTGGACGTTGTTGTACACCTTGTCGTAGTGCACCAACTTCTCCAACCAGAACAGGGAATCTCTTCATTTCTCTCCTGTTTTGATGTGCTCTTGCATCACGTTGGTTCTGTCCTCCACGACGAGTACGTCGTTGTTCATCTTGTGCTGCATACGTGGATGTCAAAACATCAACACGTGCTGGCTCTGTCTCTGCAACATCAACACGTGCTGGTTCAGTTGTTCCAAATGAAAAGAAACCATGACCAGAACTTGAAGCTGCAGAAGAATAATGAGCTTGTTGAGTTTGTTGATTCTGTATGGCAGGAGCTGATGTGGTCTGAGGTTGAACATAGTTCGACTTGCCTTTTCCATCTCCTGGCTTTCCTCCTTTTCCATCATCATCCTTGCCTTTCTTGCCTTTCTTTCCTTTTCCTTTTCCTTTTCCTTTCTTCTGGAAGTATCCATACTCATCCATGTAGTATGAATCATCATAGGCCCAATAGCCTTCATTCCAGGTTTGATCATCGGCCCAATAGCCGTCATAGTTTTCATTCCATTCATCTTCTTGCCATTCATCTTCATAACCTTCTTCACTCACCATGTGAGCACGGCCTTTTCTTCTTCCTTTACCTCGGCCTTTTCCTTTTCTTGATCTGAAGAACCTTCGTCCTCCTCTTCCTTTTCCTTTTCCTTTTCTCTTTCCTTTACCTTTGCCTCGTCTGATGTATTTGCCTTGGAACCTTCTCTGATACCATGTGAAGTTGGCGTCATCATAAACCCAGAAAACATCTTCTAAGGCATCCAGGAATCCTTCTGCGCCGTCTTCTTCATCTTCGGCCCAATAGCCGTCGGTTCCTTCTAATTCACCTTCATCCAGTACGAGGAAAGATCTTCTCTGTGCCATGCCAGAGGGTTGCATCAATGGATTGTCAACTGCTGTTTTGGTAGTGCAAAACATTTCCAAAAACAGGTCACGTAGTTCTTGAATACTGTATCGATCGAGGGTTCGTCCACGATGTGTCATGATACTTGTGAGTGTGTTTCTCTGATCTTGACTCAGGTCAGCTAGACTTACAAAAATCAATGCTAGCAAATTTTCACCCAGTGGGAATGCTTGTCGCTGTGCTTCTCTACGATTTTCCTGAAATTGTCTGAATGCCGCTAGTGCCAGTTCATCTGTCCAAGGAACAGCTACATGGGGTGTTCCTGAGGCTGCTGCTACTTCAGCTCTCTCTTGTTGATCTCGTTCATGTTCTTGACGTCGTTGTTGAACAAACAGGATTGCTTCAGGACTAGTCACTGTTACTTCTGGAAGTAAATCCATCCAAGACTCAATAAGTCTATTGCCAGTGAGTTGAAATCTAGTCATCCACTTCTGAAGATCCATTGTTCCTCTGTTGAACTTCATGAACTGCATGAAACGGTATAAGAACACGTTCTGGGCACCTTTGATGAAATGAGGTCGTAGAAATCTTTTGAAATAAGCCACTCCTTCATAGGGATCCCTGAGTAATTCTCTATCCAATAGCCTCTTGTATTGTTGAGCATCTCCTTCCAGTCTGTTGCGCAATGCTGGACCACGTTTCTCTGGTTCTAACTCCGTAATGTCACACCAGTCATCAATTGCATCCTCAAAAGCAAAGAAGCTGGTTCGCCCATCATAGGCTGGAGCAACCTTTGTGGTCATCTGTTGCGTCATATGAATCTGTGTATGCTGGGGTGCTCTTCTCATTGCATAAGAGTCATATTGGTTCCATTCATTTGCATCGACAATGTCGAAGTCATCATCATCATAGCCATGGCTTGCCATTTCTTGGGCTCTACCTGGAGCTCACCCTCAATGAGGGATCACTGCTCCGCTACCACTTGAAGAGGGGCCCTAGCGTCTACTTCAAGATCAGCTAAGGCGTCTTCCCCAATGACAGCACTCTTTTACTCTCAGCCTGTTGCCGGTCAGTGCTTGTCTACAGGGTTACTCTATATACCTCTTGAGCCTTGAAGGGCGCATATAAATGTGCTCAATACTCATGCATGTACCTATGTAGGTATTAGGTCGAAACAAAAACATGGGGTGGGGTGGGGTGGGGTGGGGTGGGATGATAACGTTCATGTTCCTATGCACACACAGGCACAGCAACCTCATCATCTTTCTTCCCGTAGAGCAGAGACAGGCACAGCTCTTTCATGATCAGTTACCGGTGGGGTGGGGTGAGTTAATAAGGTTCATGTTCCTATGCATACAGACGCACAGCCACCTCATCATCTTTCTTGCTGTAGAGCACTTACACGCACTGCTCTTTCATGATCAGTTACCCGTGGGGTGGGGGGGGTGGGGTGGGGTGGGGTGGGATGATAACGTTCATGTTCCTATGCCCACACAGGCACAGCAACCTCATCATCTTTCTTCCCGTAGAGCAGAGACAGGCACAGCTCTTTCATGATCAGTTACCGGTGGGGTGGGGTGAGTTAATAAGGTTCATGTTCCTATGCCTGCACACGCACAGCAACCTCATCATCTTTCTTGCTGTAGAGGACTTACACGCACTGCTCTTTCATGATCAGTTGTTGAACTTGATGTAAGAAGAGCCACGACACCTTTGGGGTTTATATCTTGTTGCACTTGATGTAAGAAGAGCCACGACACCTTTGGGGTTTATATCTTGTTGCACTTGATGTAAGAAGAGCCACGACACCTTTAGGGTTTATATCTTGTTGCACTTGATGTAAGAAGAGCCACGACCCCTTTGGGTTTATATGTTGTGGCACTTGATATAAGAAGAGCCACGACCCCTTTAGGGTTTATATGTTGTTGCACTTGATATAAGAAGAGCCACGACCCCTTTAGGGTTTATATGTTCTTGAACTTGATGTAGAGGGAGAGCAACACAGTCGACGTGCAAGCACACAAGCGTCACTTTGATACGGAAATTTACAGGTAAAATTCCGATGCCACTACAAAGCCACACAAACGACATCAAAAACAACACGCGCAAAAGCGCCACTTTGACGCAAATTTACAGGTCAAAACCCGACGCCAAGAAAAAAGCGGCACAAGCGACGTCAAAAAAGCAACACGTGAAAACACCATTTTATACGGTAATTTACAGGAAAAATGCCGATACCAACAAAAAAGCGGCACAAGCGACACAAAAAAAAGCGGCACAAGCGACGCAAAAAAAAGCGGCACAAGCGAACGCCTCACCATTTATAACCATGACATATGAAGATTCTGTACCTATAACTTGAAGAACGGATAAATGATGGGTATGAGGGGGTGCCTCAGCATGCTAGCTTTTATAACTCCCAAAAGCAGGTTTTAGGGTAAAATTATTTATATTATCTTCGACCAATCGATGGGGGTTAGACACCAACCGACATAACTGGGGGGCACCACCTGATGGTTGATTCCTTATTTCCTGGATTCAATGAGGATTTAATCATCATTTCCAGCAGTCTTAATTGGTTTTAATAACCTCTTCTGCCAACAAATGAGATACAAGTTGGTTTGTATAACCCCCTAATTCGCTAATTCGATATATGTGAACCCAACACTTCGACAGATAACAAAAAAGAGGTATGTCCGTTATGGTACCATGTTCGTTATCCACATCCACCACCATGTATGCGCGTCTCCGAACGAAACCACCACTTTGTGGAAACCAAACTGGAAGACCCTCTGGTGTCATTCCCATAGCTATTGATAGCATGGTGATTTATAGTTGATTGTCCCATTGATAGCATGGTGATTTTCCATATCGAGATGTATTCTTTCTCATTCCCATATTAGCTCACCATGGTGCTGGTATATAAAAATCTACAAAACTAGGTGATTTTGGACGGCAAATGTTGGTAAATCATGCAGCACCATGGTTCGCATATGGGATTGCTATGACTGGAAAATCCCAGCGACAACTTAACGTTGGATGATTTTCCCAGCGCAGTCAACTGCATTGGAATTCGGATGTTCATTCGCCACCTTTGATGACGTGGAAGGGTTTTTTGAGTGGGCACCAACAAAAATACCAAACCCATATGCTCCATGGTGCTGGAATATTACCAACATTTGCCCTAAAAATCAACCAATGTAGGTAAATATACCATGCATGGAGCATATATGGGAAACAAATTGGACCAAAGATACTTCTCATCCACGTTCTTGCTGCAATTCTTGGGCACTGCCTGCAAGTGGCGTATTTTTTTTCTGCGGGGGGCTATAGAATTCTGAAGGTCAAGAAAGTACATATGTACCTGGTTGGTGGTTTCAATCCATTTTCCATGTGGATGTATCCATTTTCCTATATATTATCTGGTTGGTGGTGCCATAACCATCTGGAAAAATATGAGTTCGTCAATGGGAAGGATTACATCCCATATATTATGGAAAAAAAACAAATGTTTGAAACCGCCAACCAGTATAGATATTATCAGATACTCACTTGGTGGTTTGGTGTTAACCATTGTTTTGCTACAGATTGCATCAAAAGCTTATCTAGCAAAAACACGATGTCGATGAAATCCGAAACACTTTCAGAAACACTTTCTTGCCAATTTCTGTCAAACAAATATTGGGATAATCTCACATAATGAATTCAAGTTGAACCATACTTGCATCCCATTCTTGCAGGATATTGGCACATGTATCTTCTGGAATCATGTATCCCCGATAATGTATCCCTCAATCTTTCTTGCTTGTCTTCTCATTTTGTTGAAGTCATCTGCACCTTATGAAGAGCTATGGGTCAAGCAACAATCCTCGCATCTTTTGTTGGGGTCCTGTGATATCTCGATGATATCCCCCTTCTCAGTTTGAACCTATGCTCAATTTTTCAAGGTTCCCCTTAACTCAATTTCTCTATATAAAACCACTTAATGTGGTTAAAACAATTTCATAAACCACCCCCCAGTCATCACCATAAATAGGTGCCATGTTCACCATCCTCATGGGTGATAAAGTTATGGCATTGTTTACACCACATCAATTACTACATTTCCAAGTGGATACGGCATCCAGAGGATCCAGCGGCCTGCAGTTCCTTCTTCTTCTCTGGGGTCATCCAATAGTCTTTCCCTCCGCAGGTCTTGTAGGAATACCACATGCCACGTCCTGAAGCGGTGAACGGCGGCGGCCGTGGCGCAAAAACAGAGGCTCCAACTGGGAGAATTGACAACTGAACTTATGGATATGGAGATATATATAGGGGATTATATCCTACAATAGCATGAACATCAGCATATGGGGAAACGTCGCTTAGTGTCTATAAATTCCGGATGATAGATATCTAATCTGCACACTTCGAGCTCTTCAGCATCTCGATGGTGACATGAGCGGACAAGGTACTGTTTCACACCTAAGGTGGTTCCCCGTCGGGTGATTTTGGTTGATAACTCCCATTAACTATGGGCACAATGATCATCAACATTCATCAACTATGTACCAAAAATATCCAGAAATCCAACAGCAAACAAACTCTGCTTTTGCTGAGGATTTCCCCCATGATGAACCCTGAAATGACGAACTCAACGGCAATTGTGGTTCGGGTGCGGACCGATTTCGTGGGAAGGCTGAAAGCAGGTACAGTAGGAAATGTGCGCCACTTCCATCCAGTTTCGGGTTTGGTTCCAAAAGACTCAGAAAAACAATATACAACAAAAAGATACAGTTATGGCCATTTATTAGTTATAAGTACTAACAAAACCCCATTTATAGAATGTTTTTTATCCCATAGAAATAACCAGTTATAACTAATAAATGGCCATAACTGTGGTTTCCTCAAACATGGCTGGCTGGGAAATCCCCTCAAAACCAGTGGTGCAAACTTCAGTGGCAACCTCCAAACAACCTGCCATAACTGGGGGCCGCAACGCAACACCCCACAGTTATGGCCATTTATTATAACTGGTTATTTCTATGGGATTATACATTCTATAAATGGGGTTTTGTTAGTACTTATAACTGATAAAGGGCCATAACTGCATGATCATGGAGTGGTCCTTGGTAGCTGGAGTGCGGCATGTATCCACCATCATCCGGAACCTGCCGCGTCAAGCGAGGAAGGACTGAACTATGGTGGACGGTTGCGACATTCACCACTAAAAGGATGGTTGAAACCCTATCAATAATGGGATAAACGGTTAAATCATCTATCAACTGGTGCAGGATTTAGCAACCATCCACTGTTTGGTGGAATTTCTTGAATTGGTCGGGCACAATTGACACAGATGACTTGCATTTCAGTATTTCGTTGTGGTCATTTTGGATATAATTTGATAATGCAACCAACAAATACCAATCACACCTCCTAAAACTATCTAAATGTCCTAAATTTTAACATGGAACTTTTTTTGGGGGTTCCCCAGTGATTTTTCTTTGGTTCAGTTCCTGCAAAAACAAGATCGCTCCAGCAGGTGTGGGGTCTCGGGTGGAATCTAGGAATTCCATCAATTTAACTGGTTGGTGGTGTCAACCCTCTAAAAAATATGAGTTCGTCAGTTGGGATTACTATTCCCAATATGTGGAAAAAATACCACATGTTCCAAACCACCATGAATTTAAGGACACCTCCACCTGAAATTCCGACAGCAATTTGTAGCTGTTCTTCAAGGCTCTTCCCAACGATCCTCTGTCTTGAGAGTTTGGTGACAAATCCTTCCAGCAAGTGTGACATCGGAGCTGACGTCTTCAAAACATTCTCCAAGGATTTCTGTGGGCAAAACACCGGAAAACACAGCGGAGATTTCTGAAACAACCGCTTTCCTGCGAGCATACAGGTGAACAATTCTTGGTTCGTTCATAACCCCCAATCCACCAGGTGGGTAAATAACCCTATATTGTATTAAGTCCTCCACTACCATTTCTCAACAAAATCCCTTTCTTTGAGATTGAAAAAAACATAAGACCCCATTAATAGTTACCTTCCGGTAAACTATGGTAAACTCAAATGGCAGTGGACAATTGCCAAATTTATAGATGACTTATTTACCTATTAAACATGAATATTCTTCGTAGCTATTAGTTTACCAGAGGGTAAGTCCCAATGCTATATAGAAAAGAAATATATCCCCACTTTGCATGGTTAAATCCCCATGAATCACACTAAATGATCATTACAATCCCATTAAAAATGGTTGTTTTCCATCACCATCAGAAGCCCACCTTGGTCGCGGGCTCATCCAACTCGCAGTTGCAAGGATCCACATAGCACCAGGACTCTGCGCACCAGCCCTTGTCCTCAACGATGGGCTTCTGGAAAGAGTGGCAGTTGATATTGGCTGAAAAATCTTAACGTATGTTAATAGTTAATAGGTTAATAGGTTAAATAGGGGTTCAACTGAGTTAGTTGGTTCACTGAATTAAGTTAAGAACAGGATTAACCAGTTTAGTGGTACTGCAATTACTGTCAAATGGATGTAAATGGGCAGTCAACTTTTGATTCAGGCCAAAAAAAGCAGTCACTGAACTACAAATGGTCAGTTTGACTGCTAAAAATTGATTTACCTGATTCAACCAATCCATCAACTTCACTTCGTTTGATCCGAGATATCCAAGGGTATATCCTTGTAGGTGTTATATATACATACACCCTGATATATCCTATGTTGTGGGTTCTATATCCCATTAATTCACGATATTCCCGTTACAGACACACCCATACAAGGTGGTGTCGAATATCAAACTAAGCTTCTTAATAAACCCCATTGACTTCCTGGTTGGTGGTTTTAACCATCTTGAACAATATTAATCAATGGGAAGAATTACATCCCATATATGAAATGGAACATAAAATTCATGTTTGAAACCACCAACCAGCTATCAATCAACCAAACAGTAGGAACAGGACATCTATGGTTTGAAAAAAAAGAATCCCCGCAAGATCGCCACTGAATCCGCATGAACTTATCATCGTTAGTCTTTTGACAATGGTGGAATCCCATGTTCGTAAATCCCCAGTAAACAACATCAATTTCCGTCTATCACCCTTCAATCCACTTAAATTTATCAACTATTTGTATTGTTAGTTCACTATTCAGCCGTCAACTTCATTAAATCAACATGTTTCATCCCCAATTGCTAAAACATGTTTTCCCTTTTCCTTGACCAAGGCTAATCCCATCTAAAGGATGAATTACCTAGTTCTTAACCCCATCAATGTCATGGGATGTTCCTTATTCTACCCTCTGGCAATGACTAACATAGCTATTGAAAATGGCCATAGAGTCATAGTGGATTTATCCATTCAAAATGGTGGATCTTTCCAGTTCGTTATCTAAACGTTTACCAGGCCGGGTAATCCCCATCCTTCCTCCCCATTCTTCAAACTGGATTTCTCCATGCTTTTTTTCGGAGATGTCCGTCCCATGATATTCCCCAAATATGAGTCATCTCCATTTATCCAAATCAGTTGGTTGATTTTTTTCCCATTTTTTTCCCAATTTATAATGGGTAAAATGGCTAACATAGTTAATGGCTAAATTTCGCCCAGCTTTTTCTCCCACCCAATTTTCCCCCAGCTCATGTCCAAAGCACATCCAAGGTGAAACCCAGGTGTTTTTCATCCCAAAATTCATCCAAAAACTGTTTTTTTTGTCGTATAACCCCATTGAAAACTGGTAGTGATTTACCCAGTTGAATAGCTGGTGATTTGCCATAGTTATGATGGACAATTATGATGGATAACTGCTTGGTGGTGCAATTTCACCATCTTGAAAAATGATGGAGTGAAAGTCAATGGGTTTCGGATGACATCCCATATATGAAATGGACAATACCATCTGATTATTTAACATAGCCATGGAAAATCACCATTTTTAAGAACGGTAAACCATCTATTTCTATGGGCCAGGGCTTCCATGGCTATATTAGTCATAACCAGAGGGTAACATTCATGTGTGAAACCACCAACCAGTGATAGTCATCTCGGACATCCCCAGATTTTCCCCAGATTTTCCCTTCCCAGGCGCCTTTCCGGGCTCCTGTCCCTCCTTGCAACTCACGTTGTTGCGACCGTTATCCCAGGCCCTGCAGTAGGCCGCGAAGCTGCCGGGGTAGTCCACCGAGGTGTTCGCGTCCAGCTTCACCTGTCGTCGCCCCGTGGAGGTCCGTTGAAGGCGAAGAAATGTGGGAAAAACTGGGGAGAAATGATGCTTTTGGATGATGTAAAATGGCGCCAAAATGGTGGTTTTATCCAAACAAAACAGGTAACACATGGTGGTCTTGTCGTGAAACATGGCGATGGAAGCAAGACCAATGGTTATTTGAGCAGGACACACCATCAAACATGAAGAGAAACTACTACTGAACAATCAAACATGGTCCATCTTTGGTAGTTCACAAAGAATGAATCTTTGGCAGATTATGGATATTTTCCATTTCTAGCAAAAAAAACAAAGGACATTCTACTACCTATCCTTTTGGTTGGGGATGCAAACCGCAATGTTTCCTGAATTTTCCTCAGGTTTTTTGCAACCCAAACCACTCCATCTCCAGGTTTCCCAGGACTACCTATCCTTCTGGTTGGGTCAGAAAGGATTCCCACTTAATTGATAGTGTAAACCCATAATAAGCTTATGATATCCCATCCATTTGCATCATTTATTGACTAAACTCCTGAAAAAATGTGGGGCCCCCAAGATAGCTAAGTTGGTGAACATACCTCCAATTTCACTATGGTTTATGGTTGTTATAACATGTTATAACTATAGTCTTCATGGGGTGATGCACCAACTTGTAACGTTTGGGGGCCCCACACTATAGCTGGTTGGTGGTTTCAACCCCTCTGAAAAGTATTAGTCAGTTGGGATGATTCTTCCAAATATATGGAAAAATAAAAAATGTTTTACTCGCGGCTTTCCGGGGCATGGCTGGGTCGCGCAACGCAAGCCTACGGAAGTGACCTAAAGTCGGAGCCGGTCCAGGGATTTCCCAGAACCCGATGAAGGTTCCAGCAACTGTGACGCCAAAAAGCCCTCCACAAAACTGTACTCCTCAGGAGTGATCCCAAACGCTAACGAACCCTTGAAACAACAGACCCATTGAGAGGCCGGGCGCACAGTTGCTGTCACAAAGCGGACACCACAGTCCTTCAAAAACTGCTGGAGCATCAGTCGGAAGTACTTCACTCTTGGACCCAACTTCTGGTGGTTGGAGAGTGAAGCTACAGCACCAGTTTCCACCTTCCATTGACCACCAACCTTGAACACATGGATGGGACCTTCACGTTTCTGGAAACTGATGTACAGCTGGTGAAACGAAATCCACTGCAGGGCGGCTTCGGGTGCACGGATGCGTGAAATCCATCGGGAGACACAGACAAACAAGTCCAGACCGAAGAACCGACGAAAGGCCGAGCCAGACAGGGCTAACTCCTGGGGCATCTCCAACACGAGCTCAGGGGTGGTTCTGGCAACCCTCATGGGCCTGGAAACTTGAGGCACTGCCGGCATTGGTGTCTCTGCAGCATCGCTCCAAAATTTGGAAACGGCCAGGATGTGAGACCGAGCTAACGTGGCCTGCTCTTGGCACAGTTCAAGCTGCTCCGAAAAGGCCGACCACAATGACCAGGCGGTTGGGTCCCTCGCCGTGTTGGCTGCCTTTGCCACCCGATCAGCAACTCCATTGCCACAAACCAGCCAGCGCTCAAGATCATTGTCAAAGGCTTCTTGCGGAGCGTGTGCAGGAACTTTGAGAACTTCAACGCAGCCAAATCCAACTTCAGAGGCAAGGCGCTGGATGGCAAACAGGAGGTCACAGTGCTTGGAATTGGCACGTACAGGAATCCCATCACGCACGTGTGAGGCAAAGGCGTCCAGGGCACTCTGGCAGTCAGTCCAGATCCGAATACCTCTTTTGACCTTGACAGCGAACTTGAGAGCTGTCATGATTGCGTACAGCTCAGCTCGGTAGGCAGTTTGCACCAAGCCAGGCAGCGGCTGACCAGCAAGCGGTTGAAAGTCGAGGGCACTGAAGTCCAAACGAAAAGGAAGACCCAAGACGACAGCCCACGAGGCAACACGCAAGGACGGACAGGTAGGGAACAAACAGGAGCCGTCAGTGAAGACGTCAAGCACCGACGGCAAGGCTCCACAAGGCTGGAAAACCACATCGCAGGAAAGGGAATCCAAGTACTTGAGCCAAGCATTGGCCAAACACGGGCGCCAAGTCCAGCCGTGTTCAGTCACCACAGCAGGAAGGGAGGGCACAGCGGCAACAAAGTCAAGGGGCAATGAATCACGGAAATGTTGTGTGGCAGGACATTCCCAAAGCCGGTGTCGAGAAGAGTCCAAGGAACCACATTTGATGCAAAGGTCGCTGCGGTTGTCAGACCAGTGCTGGGCATGGGCATTGGTGAGAGTAGCACCATGCAGGTGCTTTCGCAGGATGCCTTGGTCATACGGGGTGTGCTCAGCATAGGCTTTCCTTGTCAAGGCCACATCAACACATTGGAATCCACGGAAAGACGGCCGATGTTGGACGTGGACTGCCATGATTGAAGTCCAGGCAAGTTGCAAGCGCTGCATCAGCTCACCAAAGGGACACTCCAAGAACCGAAACAGACCAACAGAATCCGCAACAAGCCCATGAGGGTGAGGGGTAAAGCCAACCTGATGGAGCCGTTGACAGAGAATCTCAGAAAGAGAATTGAACTGTGGTTCATCACAGCCAAAAGGGCCAGCATTCAAGTCATGGACGACACTGAAATCCACTCCTAACGCACGAGCATCACGAAAAGTTTCAACGGCAGCAAAGACCAGGGGGTCCACAGTAAGGCCTTCGAGGCCACATTGCAGCACCGGGTTAGCACCTGGCTTCTGAAGATGGAGGGACTGCATCATTTGAGTACGAAGACTCTCAAAATGTTTCCGGCCCACAACAACAGCAGAAATGGCGTGCATTGCCCTCGGCCAAGCGACACGGGAAACCAACAGGAGTTTCTGGCGGAAGGTGCACCAAGTGGAGGTCAATTTGGCCCAAAAGTCATCAAGGCATTTGAAGCGGTCCACGGCGGTCTTGTTGGCCAGCTGCCTTGTGTAAACCACATGTGCACCTAACTCCCTGGCACCAAGAAGAACCCGAAAGCCTTGGGCTCGGAGGGTTTTGCGGCCATCAGCATGGGAACACCAAGCAAAGCACTTCTTGGCATCAAGCTGGACTTGGAGCATATCTGCAAAGCGGTCCACAGCCTCAGTGGCTTGGCGCATATGGTCCACGTTGTGCAGCAAGACAGCCCAATTGTCCACATACGAAACAGGCCGGAACATGGCATTGCAGGCCACCATCCATTTGTGGAAGAGTTGCGTGAGGAGCAACATGGCAACGCAAGACATGGCGCACCCCTCAGGAAAACCATTATGAGAATCCACTCCCGGCGAAACAGAGCCGCGGACCACAAAGTGCCTGACGAAGCCACTCAGAGCACCGGCCCAAGCAACCAAAGTGGCCTGATCAAGGCCAAGAAGCTTTGCAGCGATGAAAACCGGTCGCCTTGGTAGGACATTGAAAGCCTTGACGATGTCTGCAGAGTAGCCACAAATTGGAGTTTGATCTCGGTGGGCTGCTTCAACCTGCTCCAACACATGTCTCCAAACCATTCCAGCCCGACATCCAACCACATTGCCACACAAGAAAGGATCCACCACCTGGGAGAGTTGTGCAAGCCAATGTCGAGCTGAGATGGAACTCCAGGCTCTGTACCATTGTGAGAAAACAGTTATAGGGCGGTAATGCCCGACCTCCAATGGATCTTCCGTTTTGGCCAACGACCGCACATACCCATTCAGGACTTGCTGTGGCCAGGCTCCAGTTTGGCCAGCACAGGAAAGAGTGCGCAAGAGGAGCTGAAGGTCTGCGTCTCCCAATGCCAACAAATCCAAACGAGAGACTCCATCGAGCCCAGTGGCAGACCTGGAAGATTTGCGCTTCAGGCATCTGCGGATAGAGTTGACGGAGAACGTGGGTCGTGAAGGTGTAAGTGGTCGCAATTGGGAGGTCGCAAACCGCACAATGTCGTCCCACTGAGAGTCCGGGACAGCCACATGTTTGTTCCAAAGTCCAGACCAGTAGGTTTCGAAAGCATCAAACAACGCAGGAAGAGCAGTGGTGAAGGAAGACTGTGAAAGCCTATCACCCACTTGAAAGCCCCCACAAGAATCAACCCACACCTTGTCCTCTTCAGCATGAATGATAGAGACAGGGCCTGATCGATGAGCCAAAGGGGCGTCGAGATTCCAATCGACAACTTTGTCAGTCACCACGGCACATTCATCCTCATCGACTTCCATCACAGAGGCAAATTTGACGCCAACAAGGGAATCGACCTGCACAGGAGCATCACGTTGGACAGAGCGGTACATGGCAGACACGTCCGAAGCTTTGGCCAATCTGTGAGCATGCGAACGAGCAGTGCGAAGCGATTTTTCAAGCTGTTCAAAGTCCATTTCAAGACCGGCATAGAACAACCAAGCCACATGTTGGTCCGGGGGCGTCACAGGAACAAACGCAGGATCACCAACAGCAAGGGAACGCTGCGACCACCAATCAGGGAAGGACGGACAGAACCCAGGTGAACGCAAGATGGCAGTCCAAAGACCATACTGGTGGGCTCTGTGAGCAGCCGAGGCAACACCGGAGCGGGAAAGACGGACATACGATTGAAGGCGACGCAGCTGCTTAAGCCACTGGGCATGTTGGATGCAGGTACCAAGAAAGGCAGGCTGCCGATCTCCTGGTCGGCTGGTTTTGGTGGGGGCAAGCTGGCCATGTCGACGTTGGGGCATTTGTTGGCGACCACGGCCGGTCATAGCTCGGACCACTGGTTTCAGTTGACGCAGACGGGCAGTGTTATTGTGGGATTCAACCTCTTGCCAAAAAGCCTCATAGTCGGAATCCAGGCTGCAACCAGGGACAAACAGCTGTTGAGAGACACAAGCACGAACAGAAGGATCAGTCCATTCCATCGGGTCAGGGGTGGGCCAAACAAACCGATCCAAGGCGTCACGATCTCCCTGGAAATGACCAATCAAGTAGGAATGATCAGAGATCGAGTCGTCGTCCACATGGCAGGATTGAAACAGCAGAGCCAATTCACGGGAGATGAACAGGTAGTCACGACGTGTCTTACCACGGCAAGTAGCGACAGGAAGGACACCGGTACGCTCTGCATTGATGTCTTGGATGTCACGAAAGCCCAAACGTTCCATGGTTGCGATCGTTGAGAGCCGATCTAAATCATGGTTGAAGTCACCTGCAATGAAGCGGGGTCCAGTGAGTTGAAGGACTCGTTCAAGAGCCAAACCCAGCAGCTCATCAGTGACTTCACGGCCATTCACGTGCGTTGGACCAGTGGGCGTACCATACAAAGTGACCCCAGAAATCCAGACCCCCTTGGCACAAAAACCCGAGCACAAAAGCCGCCCAGAGTTGAACGCAACATCAGGCCAGGAGTGCGGCAAACGACGGGACGGAAAATGAGTCAGCACACCAACTCCCGAAAACTGGCCAATGTCGGAAGTGACTGACCGAGGAGCAACCGGACACCCATGGACAAAAGCAGTGTATGGTGAATGAGCTTGGCGAAGCTGGGACCGGAACGTGGAGATGCCACCCTTGGTCAAGTGGGTCTCAGACAAAATCCAGGCATCAACATCTGATTCAGCAAATCCAAAAGCTTTGTTGTTGAGACCATTCATGTTGGCCACCCCAATGACAAAGGATGGTCCCGGAGTCAAAGCTTCACCAACACCCCAGAGAGAAAGGAAAGAAGCCCAGAGGCACAGCTTAGACGCAGAGAACGGAGAGCGTCTGCTGTTCACCACAGAAATCCAAAATCGACTGGTCATCACCTGTGCAAGGAGGAGCACAAAGAAGCTGAGCAACGCCAACAGGGAACACCAGAGCAACGAAGGGAGCCAAGGTACCATACGCAAGGCAGTCAAAAGGCAAGGACAGAACGTGCTGCTACCAAGCCAAAACCCAATGCAACGGGTGCCAACCATGCACTCAAGGACAGGGCCACAAACGATCACCAGAAGGATCCAAAGGAGCAGGAACCAAGCATGCCAGGGAGACCTGGGACAGGGGCCACCACCCCTGAAGAGATCAGGGGCGTGGCGGAACCGTCATTCAGTCCTTAACTTCTTGGAAAGCAAGGCCTCGATCTGCTGCATCTGCGACGAAAAGAGTGCCTGCATCTGATGACCATGTGATTCCATCTGTTGGTTGACCTGGGTGTGCAACGTCTGGAATTGAGAATCCTGACGTGAGATGCTTTCTTCCACCTTCTGATCCAACTGTTGCTGGCCAGCTGTGAGGGCATGGACCTGGTGCTCAAGGGCAATCAACCTGGCCTCCTGCTCACCTGTGCTGTCAACTTCCATTCCAGGCGATGGGAGCTTTGCAAGGATCGGTTTTTCGATGCGGGACTCAAAGTCCTTCAGTGAGGCATCAGCAGATTGGACGGCCTTTGGAGGGACAGAAACACCAGCAGGGGCCCAAGGGTCATTCAAAATCCAAGGATCAAGCCCAGGAGGGGCAGCGTCTTTTGAACACATCTTGACAGTGGCGACAGAGCCAACAACCTTGGGAGTGACGGGGCTCGCCGCTGGCTGCTTGTCTGGGACCGACGTAATGACAATCTCGCTGCCTTGGTATCTCACCACCGTTTGGGGCGGCGGAGCGCTCGACTGCACCAACCAGATGTTGCCCAGATGTCCTTCAGCTGCCCGGGCTGGATGCAGCGGCCTGGCCTGCCACTGCCAGCTGCCACAGAGTTTGCTCACAGAGAGCCTGTCCATGCCAAAAGGCAGCGGCCCCACTTCGAACATCAACTTGGCTCCGGCAGCGAGGAAGACCGAGTTCGGCTTCAAGGTCTTGGCAAGGTCAGGGGCATCAATGACCCGGCATCGGATGCCAAGTCTGGATCCGAGTCTGGCAAGGCCTCGGATTTGGGGATTGCATTGTTGGAGCCTGTGGAGCTCTTCCAAGGGCGTCCTAGCCAACCAAATGACCTGGAAATCCAACAAAGGATCACGACCATCCAAAGTACGGGGTTCAAGGAAAAGCCCACCTCTGCCGGAGCAAGTCAAAACCCGATCAAAAACAGACTCCAGGATGCGCACATTGACAATGAAGATGTCAGCTTGTGCCGGAGCGACTGGCCGGAAAGAAGATGAGAGCCATTGGCGACGCCAGACATCAATGACAGGGTCAGCAACCAAGTCATCAGGAGAAGGGTGCCACTTCAAACAGGAACAGACACCGCCCGAAGAACGCGCCAGACATGACTGCAACGGCTCAAGGAGACCCAGGGCATACTTGACAGGGCTTTGCACCACCAGCTGCCAGTCACCTTCGATAGCATCACGATAGAGGGCAAGCTTGACACAAGCGGCCTCAGCATGCATGACAGCTGGCAGGGATTCAGCCGGTTTGAGGGACACAGGCAACTTACCAAGCTGAACAAGGACACACGGGGCAATCAGAGGCTCACCATTGGCTTGGCAACGCAGGACGGCTCGAACAGAACACCAAGCAAGGGTAGTGGGCACAGTGAGCTCCTCGACGTTCAAGACCAAAAGAGCCAAGGGTCCTTGCGAGACCAGTTGTGATGCCTTCAGATAGGCAGCAGCTTCATCAGAGGAGACAAGGGCAACGCCAGCAGCCAAAGGGCCAATGTGGGTCATCTGCAGCTGAGACAAGACAGTACCATCAGGAGCCACAAAAGTATCCTCTTCAATGGAGAGCTTCAGTGGGTCAAGGGCAGCGGGTGCATCTGGCTTCGGGGGAGGTTTTGAAGGGCCTGCTGCTTTCTTGCGTTTGCCACGCAGTCCACCTTGCTCTGCTTTCTTCTGGACGGAAAGCTCCAGCTCCTCAGGCAACACCAGTTGGAAGACAGGCTTGCATCCATTAGCGGCTTGCTTCAAAGACCTCCATGGCTGACCACCTGTGAGGGCCTTTTGCGCAGTGGCAACTCCGATGGCCTGCAGAAGCAAGTTTGACCTGGCTTTGACCTGGTTGGGATCAACACCATGCTCAAGCAGCAAGTTGTGAAGTCGCTCAGCAGCTTTGACATCGAGACCAGCTCCAAACATCCAAGGACGGGGCACCTCAGGGAAGGAATCCAAATGGGCCACAAAAAGAGAGCGACCAACCGAATGGAGGTACTGACACTCTGACAAGTCCGTTGGAAGCATTTTGCCACGGATCATGCTATCCAAGAAACGCAAGGCACAAATTCCACAGTAGGAGTCCACAGCAAACTTCCGATGAACGACGTGGGCAGTGTACGTCCGGGCACCAACGACCAAAGCCAGAGCTGTGTGCAGGGTAGAGAACTCCTTCGGTGGAGATCCAGGGATATCCCAACTGGCCGCAATCATGCAAGAAGGAGTCCAAGTCCACATGAAAGGAGTCCAATGGCCTTCAAACATGACAAGTCCAAGGATGGCCGTAGGCTTGACAGGCAAGGTGCGAAGCCATGAAGAGATAAGTCCACTGCTTGGTCTTTTGAGGGCTTCAGCTGTGATCACGGGATCCAGCAAGACCCAGGATGGCTTGCGGGCAGCTTGCAACATCTGAGAGACATGCCAAATGAGCTCATCATCAGCCCACAAGATGCCTTGATTGGCCAGGATTTGCTTGCGCGACTTGGAGTCAATAGACTGGCGTCGGAGGGCATCAAGGGTCGGGACATCTGACACAGCAGGCGGAGGGACAGAGACCAAACGGGATGAGTCCAACGCAGTCAACGGTTCAGGACGGACGGGCACGTGAACGCTGGAAGAGCTAGGCACCTCAATCAGAGCATGGGAACCTTCATCGGCTGCTGCAGGTGATGGCACAGGGTCATCAAGTTCAGTCGACGGTGGGTCGGCCAGCAGACTTTCCTCTTTCGGTTGCACAACTTCCAACGGGTCCTGCGAAATCCAAAGGCACAAGCCAGCAGCATGATGACCAAGGGACAAGGTCAGGCCAGATTGACAGTCCACTACACGAGCCCGCTCTGCAGAATGGCCAGACAGCTCACAGAAAGCCACAAGGACCGCTGCAACAGTGTCATCCAGATCGGAGAGCCGGAAGCAAAGTGGGACAAGTTCATCAGCAAGGACAAGAGTCACTGAATCATCACCACCTTCATGTCGGAACTTGGACCACGGGGCAAGGGAAGGGTCGTCCAATGGCAAGTCCATGGAAAGCTCAACAGGTGGCTCAGGCAAGTCCGCTGGCAACACAGGTTCAAAGTCCACAGCCAAGGCATGTTCCAAAACCAAGGCACGCAAAGAGTCCAACTGATACTGGGGATCAACTTGGCTGGAACCGTTGAAGACCATGTCAAGGTGCAGTTGAAGTTGGGATTCAATCCAGACCGTGTGCAAAGGACTGCACATCTGCCCCAAGCCCGCAAGGATCAACCTGAGATTATCAGGCCATGAGTTGGCCGGCACTCCATTGAGCAATCCAACTTCAATCGGATGAGGGTGACGCACACGCAAATGGTCAGAGGCACCAGAACCTTGAACAGGAAGCAAAATTCCAAAGATACCTCTGGTGGAGAGGGTTTGTGCACTGAAGCCGCTGGACCGACACAAACATTCACATCCAACCACTTGTGAACCCCAAGAGTGCAGAGCGGTAGGTCCTTTGGAGTCCAAACGCAGCAACAACTTGGACAAGTTCGGCTCATAGGTGAGGAAAGCTTCAAGCTCAGCACCTGTCAGTTCAAGTTGACTCAAGGCCTCAGGAGACAAGACAACGGGACTGGACAGGACATGACGCGGAATGGCCGGATGCATCGACTGCACGAATGCTTTGAGGGGGATCGGACCTATGAAACTGGCTGAGAGGACTGCCCACCATCGGCAACGCCTGGAAACCCAGACATCCTCCAGCTTCAGCGTCACTTCAGAAAGGTGAAACCCGCACTCAAGTCGAAAACGATCTACCTGGTTCCTAACCATGGCATTAGTGCTTGCATCCTGTACACACTCCAGCACCAAAATCGGACTGCGCAACATGTGTCCTACCAAAAGGCTCTGCTCAAGCGTATTGGACCTTTGATCCAACGCTCCAAGCTGCTGACCGCCAGAACTGAATGGTTGGCAAGAAAACCCGCTCATCAAAACTGTAGGCCTGTCATGAAGACTGTGCAGCTTCGTCACCGTGGCTTTGTCACAAATGTTCCCATGAACCACCGGTACCTGAGGGTGAATTTCAGCGAAAGCCTCTGTAAATGGTCCTGACCAGTCCGCCGCTGCGACCAATTTCATCCCAGCCTCCATGAAACCATAGGCACCGACTCCAATACCACAGCAGAGTTCAGTGATATTGAAGAGATCATCCCTGTTGCATCGACGATGGTACATCACGTCCGTTGGTTCAGAAACATCGAATACCAAGAAGGGCACTTTGTCCAGCAGCTTGGCATCGTAAACTGAAAGGCAGCAGCAATCTGATGGCACCTGAACACCGAAGATCTTTGCCTGAGGACCACCAGGAACCAAATTGACCAATGCTCCACCTCCACTGTAAGACACCACGTCTGCGACCAGATCCACTTTCATCCCAAGTGGTGTATCTGGATTCCACCTCCATGATCTCGCAACTCCAGGGTCACCCCACAACATGGCTGCCATGACCGAGTGCCCACACCCACCCAACGGTTGGCTTGCACCGCTTCCCCAGCTGGTAGGGCGTTGGGCCAGAAGCTAAATAAAAAATGTTTGAAACCACCAACCAGTCATAGCTATGGTCATGGAATTTACAGCTGCTTCCTATGGTCACCCCCAACGAGCCAACGGCCCGCCAAGTGATCCAAGTGACTGTGGTCGTTCCGTCCAAGCCGGCCAAGCCCACGCATGGGCACTTGGCAGATCCTGGTTATGGGGGTGTTGATGGGGATCAACTCAAGGATGGTTGGCCCATGGCTGTTTTTTTAATGGGATATTATTTATTGGCTGTAATTCATGGTTATTAATGGGATATTATTCATGGGATACCATCTGGTTATTGATAATATGATAGGATAATAGGGATTTATAATAGGGATATGATTAAGAATAATTATTGATAAACAGTATTGTTAATAACTATACCATCTGATATACCAGGGGTATTATTAATGGCTTGATCATGATGTTATCCCCCAATCAAACATTGGAGTGTAACACCCGAACTAATCATCAATCCAGCATCATTTATCAGTTGCATCATAGTTATATCCACTTACCCTCTGGTTATTTAACATCGCCATGGAAAATCCCAACCATAAATGGAGGTTTATAGCTGGGAAATCATCTATTTCTATGGGCCATTTTCCATGTTGAATAACCAGAGGGTATTATTAATGGCTTGATCAACTCAATGGATAATGGATGTTAATTTTAACATGGATGTTAATATCCCATGGATATGGATGCAATAACGGCCATTCATATAACTAACTCAATGGATAATGGATGTTAATGGATTGTAAAAGCAGTATATTTGGCACGAGATTGAGTTGATCATGGGATATGACAATGAGATGCTGTAATTTCATGGGGTATTTAGCAAACAATATTAGGAAACGTTGGACCTCGCCAATGTGATGTAGATAGACGGACCACACATTTTGTCATCGGTCGCCTACTTGGAGGATCACCTACTTAGGATCCGCGGCTAACCGCTAGAGTTCTAAAGTTATGACTATCACTTATAACCCATTTATAGATGAATTGACTCACTTAGGAGACATACTTGGGTTATTAAGCAGGTACTAAGTGGCGTATTCTTCCAAGTCTCAGGTACCTAAGGTATGGAAGGTGTCTGGATTAGGCCCATGGCAGGGATTGCCTCAATTACTAAACAATCACTGGAAATTGTAAACCAAGACAGAAGATCTTAGTGATTGTTAGTAATTGAAGATTACAATTTTAAAGAAAGAGAACATCTTAAATCAATTGACTTGGATCTGAAATCACTGGAAATTGTAAAGTTTTTCGGATTTTTGTCATTCAACTTGGATCAAACTTCAAACATCACTTGGATCTTATAAAAAATGACTTGGATCAACATCTGCTGACTGTTTTTTTTGCAGTTTTTTTTTGGGATTTGACTCAGCGTCGAATCTCGGAAAAGTTCAACGGATCTGTGCTATTTAAGTGGGATCTGTTCATCGTCAGGACATCATGCCATGGCTGGTTGGTGGTGCAATAACCATCTGGAAAAATATGAGTTATTAGTCAGTTGGGAAGGATGACATCCCATATATGAAATGGAAGATGAAAAAAGTTTGAAAGCACCAACCAGTATAGAATCTAGGGCTCAAAAACTCCAGTCGACTGTACCCGCAACATGACTGCGGTTTGACCATATAATTCAGCACGCCCAGCTTGATCCAACTTGTGATTTACTATTATATTGTGTACTTGGGATGATCTACAATATTCTACACTACTCCCAAATGGTTAGTAGGGATTGTTACATTGTAAACATTGGGAGTATTGTAGAATATTGTAGATTGAAATATAGTATATAAATTTAGTATATAAATGGCACATGACCCAAATGACACCCAAAAAAAAGTCCAGTGGATCCGCCACTTGCGTCCCAAGACTCCAAAGTTGTAGCCCACAGACTCACCCACATGCATCACGATGGCATCGGTCACAGCGATCACGGAGGCAGCAATCACTGACTTCATTGCGTCGAAGGGATAGCTACAATAAGAGTCGGAAGTCGTCGTTCTGAGCGAAAACGGCTCCGGAGGAAGTGACATGGATCACCCTTAAAATCCGGACGAATTTAGTGTATCAATTACTGCTTGGTGGTATACCTACCCCTCTGAAAAATATGAGTTCGTCAGCTGGGATGATGACATTCCCATATATTATGGAATTTCATATATTATGGAATTCATAAAATTCCATGGTTCAAAACCACCAAGCAGATTAAATCAGCATGGTCCAGCATGGTTGAAGCAGGGTTTTGTTCACTACAAGGTGGTGCCCCCGTTCGATAGCTAAGTTGGTGAACATAACTCCAATACTTATGGTTTTTGTTGCTGATATATATCTATAGTATTCATGGGTTTATAACCAATTTATAACTGGGGGGGGCACCACCTTGTACGAACTGGAACTCCAGTTGGGTCACAACGAACGAAATCGTCGCTGGTCGACTGGTCTCATCCCTGAATCACTGGCATGTATCCCCTGGTCAAATGGTTGGGCTTGTGACATTGTGTCCCACGATTATTATAATTTACCACGATTAATGGTGATCAATAGTGGTTAATAATGGTTGATAGTGGTAATGATGAATGGTATTCATGGTATTGATGGTTGTGGTTGGTTAATAGTGGTTAGTAACCCATATGCGAACCATGGTGCTGGTATATTTACCTACAGAACTGATTGATTTTGTTCGGGCAAATGTTGGTAAATATTCCAGCACCATGGAGCATATGGGATAGCATTAGTCCTGATTGCCATAGCCAACGATGACAATGATATAACGACTATACTAGCTATGACCATGATGACTTCATATGACATTTAGTGTCGCATTCTTTAATCATAGTAGCTATGCGATGGTAATCTTTAAATGTGGCTTTTTCATGGTGGCTACAATATAAGATTCATGATATCGATTATATGGTGTTAATATGATAGTCATAGCTGTACATATAAACACATTCAATCCTATGATACTCCTACATTCATAGCTTTATAATTGTAATTTATAATCCTACATAATAAGATCAGCACATAGCAATTCTGACAATCCTCCCTTAGAATCATAAAGTCTAAAATAATCCTAGAATCACACAGCCTACCTAAGGTTATCAATTAAAAAAAACAGGAATTTCAATAAACTGAACTTACCGCTAAATCATCCATGGAACATAAATTAAAATAAACCAGCTATTGGGGTACCAGCATGCCTTAGGAAACCCTCAGTCGATGCTCTGAGCAAAGGCCAGGCCCCTAGGCCCCCAGGCCGATCTGTTGCAACTGAAAGCGTGCAGCTGCCAGCTGCTGGACCGAACGATCCAACCTCTGTGGTGGGAAATGGTGCCGTGCCGCTTGGTTGAGCCCTAGCCCTCTGAAAAATGATGGTTGGTGAGTTCGTCAGTTGGGATGATGACATTCTCAATATTAATGGAAAGTCATAAAAATGCTCCAAACCAACCAGGAGTCATATATGAAAAGCGAAGTATAGAATAGAAATGACTAAATATGACTAAATGATTCAATCTAGTGTCAGTAGGACCTCACCTTTGACAATCACCAACAACCTCATGCGGTCATTGCTTCTACCCCTGAAACGAACACAGGGGCGAAGAACTGAGCCAGTTCTCCCATCTGTCCAGCTGTTTGATAGGTTCCATGATAATGATTATCACATATTTCATCACATTCCCCAATAAATATCAATAAATTAGGTATGATCATATAGCAGAATTATTATTTATGTCCCAACATTCCCCAATAATTAGGTAGTCCCCTGGTTTTTCCACAATAAACATCAATAAATTAGGTAGTCCCAACAGATCAATGAAAAACCAGGGGATGTTTTTCATGGCTCATCTAGCTATCTTGGTAGCGATGATCCGCGACATGAGGTGAAACTGAAGAAATTTTTGGTGGTCAGAGCTGGAAAACCTATGGAAAACTATGGAAAATCACCATGTTCAATGGGTAAATCCACTATTTCTATGGGCCATTTTCAATTGCCATGTTAAATTACCACAGGGTAACTGGTTGGTGGTATACCTGCCCCTCTGAAAAATGATGGAGTTCGTCAGTTGGGATGATGACATTCCCAATATATGGAAAAATAAAATTCATGATCCAAACCACCAACCAAATAAGATTACTAACTTCCCGGTTTATCCAAGGTATGATAATCCTTTCCATGGCTTGGTAATCCCGTAATCCTAAAAATAAAACGCTCCCAGAAACCATGATCTAGTAGAGATTTACACATATTAGGGTGATGGGATTATTCTGGAAAACCCAGAATCCTTGGATGATAAAGTTGAAAGGGAAATCTACAGGAAACCATCGTTTTCCCCATGAAATATAAGGGTTTCCTGTAAATTTTCCCATAAACCAATCCAATGACAGAAGCTATAGTTATAACAACCATAAACCTTAGTGGTTGTAGTGATTTGCACCAACTTAGCTATCGTAAACGGGCCCCACATTGTAGAAGCATTTCTACTGCAAAAGGTTGGCAAAAACGACCTCTTTTGGTTCCACTCGGCTCAAATCCAGCGCTCGGAATGCACCGAGGATTCACCTGCGCCGCAAAAAAGAGACTTCAACAACACTGCCGCTGCCCCCCACCATTATATGACTATATGATAATATAACTATATATACATATATATATATATACATATTTATATATATATATATTTATATATATACATATTTATATATATACATATTTATATATATATATACATATTTATATATATATATATATACAATGTGGGGCTCCTTACATAACGTTCAGTTGCCTAAGATAAGTGGCTGAATTCTATGGTTTATGATACGCAAACAACTATAGTATTCATGGGGTTTATGAACCAAATTACAATGTTTGGGGCCCCTCCAAAGATCATCTTCCAAGCCCATCTCGCCTTTCAGCTCTCTCCGCAGGGACCACCCAAACCATGTGAGGCCCCTGTCTTGTGTTGTACCTGCAGGGAGAGGCCCGTGGATTTGCCACATGACAGGGGCATTGAAAACATGTTTTAATGATATATAATATGTTTTAATGAAATATAATCATATATATATGTATACATATATAATCATATATATACATATATAATATATAAACTGCTATTTAATGATATATCTACATATATAGACAATGGAGTTTCAATGGGGATTTGAACATAATTATCAACAATCATTGTGAGTAGTTCTTGATTGCCAGTCATGGGGATGCAACCGATGCAACCCCAACCATACCTGGTGGCACCCAATGGTTTGTTAGCTCCAGGTACAGTTTTGGTACCATGGCTACCAGTAACTGGTTATTTCTATGGGATTAAAAAAAAAAAACATTCTATTTCGAGGGGATTTTCTTAGTACTTAAAACTAATAAATGACCATAACTGTAGGTTTATAACTGTAACTATGGGTTAACAAGGATTCATGGTTGATATATTGAACTAGTAACTAGTTTTCATGGGGTTGAAACCAACTTGGCTTAAAAAAAAGAGCACCTTCTTGTGGTATGTCTTCTTGCAACATTTTACCCTACTTGGATCCAATCTACACCAGTTCAAATCGCAACAAACATGTTGATTGGAACTGTCCAAAACTTACCCACACTAAGTTCCCTCAACACCATCCTCGCGCATTGCTGAACTGTGATGATTTTCATTTCATTTTTTCTTGGAGAAGCAATCTCTTGTTGACTCTGTTGACGTATATTACACTTATTTATCTCATGTTGACGTATATTACATTCTGGTTGGTGGTGCCATATACCCATCTTGAAAAATGATGGAGTTCGTCAATGGGTTTCGGATTATATATCCCATATATGAAATGGAACATAAAAATCCATGGTTCCAAACCACCAACCAGAAATATAACCATCATGTATAACCTATTTTTGTTGGTTTATACCCTATTTTAAACCCTATTAACCATCACTATTCACCAGTGTATGTGTTGAACTCCAACAGTGGGTTGACTACGGTGGACCAGCCAAAAATCTGGACAGGACTTTGGGATCTCTTGGGGGATCGTTTCCATCGAACTATCGTGGCTCAAAAAACGATGGAAAACCATCATTTTTTATGGGAAACCCATCATTTTTCATGGGAAAACCATCATTTTTCATGGATTAACTGGGAAAACCATCATCTGAATAATGGGTAAATCAACTATTTCTATGGTGATGACTAATGGGATGTAATGGGATTTAGCTTCTGGTATAATGACTAACAGTTTGCGAACTTGAAAACGGCCATAGAAATAGTGAGTTTTCTCATTACAAATTGTGATTTTCCATAGTGATGTTAATTTACCGGAGGGTAATGGGGGGCTTATTAATCAGCAAGTAGAATTGGGTGATTGCTTAAATTCCCATCCCTGTTGTTCGTAGTTACATCTGTGTCAGATGTCACATCACCATGAACTCCCATCAAATCACCATAAAATCCCATGAACATCACCATGGAAGTGCCATGAAACCATCCCCATATGCTCCATGGTGCTGAGAATGTTTACCAACATTTGCCATTGTCCAAAATCACCCAGTTTTGTAGGTAAATATACCAGCACCATGGTGAGCTAATATGGGATCAGCATTTCTGTCCTCGTTGCATTTTTTTGGGGGGGAGACCAGGAGACCAGCTTTCTGCATGCCATTGCTCCACCGGTCTGCTATCGGTCTCCGAGCTACTGAGTGGATGGTCTTGCAGACGTGTCGCCGGCGGTCCTGAAAATCCGAAGGGATTTTCGGGCGATCTCCATGGTGTAAACCATGTGTAAACCATGAGATTTTATGGTGGTACTGTGGGACCGATCCATGGTGGGTGATTTTCTATGATTTTCTGATCATGCAAGTTTTCATCTGATTTTTTTTGAATCAGTCATCTGGAATGACTTCAGAATGGGCAAGGATACATAGTATATATATTATCATTCACTTCCATATCTAGAATCATCTAGATATATATGATATATCATATGATATTATCATATATATACATGTATATATCATATATGATATTATCATCTATGTTCCATCCTACACACCATTTTTTAGCCTAGACACATAGAGTTTCCTTTCACGTGACACACTTTTACAACTCCTCCGAACATGTTTTTCACAACGCAAAATGGTACAGAACCCCGGTGTGGATCAAGATTTGAAGGTCGTTCCCAGTTTTACAAAAACACCCTCTGCATGGTGATATTTACCAGTCTGACACTCTGGTCTGGAACTTTCCAAAATTTATGTCCCATTGAAGATCCATTGAGTTCGACTTACCCTTGAAATCTGGGCATTCAAGAGGCTCCAGTAGCGCGCCACCTGCAGCGAAGTCCAACACATCTGATTTCATCTTGAAGCGGACCACGACAGTGCAGACAGCGTCATGGCCTCCCTGGGCTGCGCCGCCTCCGCGGCTGGAGGACCTCGCCTTGGCCGGGCGGCCCATCCCGCGACTCCGATCGCGACCCAGTCTGACACTTCTTCCAGTGGTGCCATCAGTGGCATAAGCGGTCACCGGAGTTGCCTTGGGCATGATCTTCCAGCTATGTTGACCAAAGTCTTCAGATTTGGGGGCTTAAAGCCCGAGAATTTCCCACTTTTCAGGGGGAGAGGATGATCAATTTGCCAGCTATTTTTGGGTTAGGGTACCAGGGGGAACTGACTCCATAGCCATTGGGTTTGAAGCATCTGACACTAGCACGACCTTATGGAATTTCACATCTCAGCTACAGTCAATGCCTCAGCCATGTCCACTTGTGAAATGGAGGTTTCCTAAAATAGGGGTACCCCCAAATCATCCAATTTAGTAAGATTTTCCATTGTAAATCATTCATTTGGGGTACCCCTATTTTAGGAAACCTCCAAATAGCTCCTTGCTAGGGGATTCTTCACCAAGGTTTCTTCATCTTATGTGAAGGAACTTCAATTCTTTCCTATATCCGGGGGTTTCCTAAGTCATGGAGGGACCCCAATAATTAGCTGGATGGTTTATTTCATGGAAAATCCATCAATGGATGATGACTGGGGGTACACCCAGGAACCCCCCCATAGATACTACTATTCCTACAAGGTGGGCCTCCTCTTTGTTCGCTGTATCCCCCGTTGATCAACCAACTTAGCAAACGCTGAAAAAAGGGCGCCATATTCCGCTGAATCTGGAGATGTCTTCTTTTGAAACCCCAGGCTCTTCCATTTTGACCGGTAGCCAACATTCATCTGAGAGCTCATGATCCTCAGGGACAAACTCTATAATTAGGTCCAGCTTTAGGGGCGAAAAAAAAACAACACCCTCTGGTAAACTAATATAGCTATATTGAAAATTGCCATTCATAGTGCATTTACCCATTAATAGCATGGTGATTTTCCACAGTTATGTTAGTTTACCAGGCCGGGTAAGGGTTGATGGTGGTGGATTCCCCTGGTCCCTCAATATCTCTTAGTAATGTATCTTAGGCCTCATCTATGTGAAGGTGTGTTTTTTTGGGGGGATCCCCATTTCTTCCAAGGTGCTAGGCAATCAGTTGGTTTTAAAACCTCGACGAGTTGTCTAACCATAAATTCAACCCCCATATGCTCCATGTATGTTATATTTACCTACAAAACTGGGTGATTTTGTTCGGGTAAATGTTGGTAAAAATTCCAGCACCATGGTTCGCATCTGGGTAACAGGCCCTAAGCTAGTTATAAACCTACTCAACAAATCACCTGGGTCACCAGCTATCCCCATGATATCCCCATTCTACCACCATTTCTCGTGGTGAAATCCCTACTAAAAATTCCTATGGAATCCCAAGAAGGCTCGGCTCGGACAACGGCGCCTTCTTGGGATCCAGAATGCCCAAGCAGACACAAGCGCTGTGAAGGAAGAAGACCAACAAACTCACCACCAACAACCGAAGCCAGGCGTGGTGACCTTCGTGGATTTAGGGAAATCTCTGGAAATCGATGTGGGTACCGAAATTCATGGGGGAAACTAGGGAAAAATTGGAAAATTGGTTCGTGGGTTCCCCAGGGAAAATGAGGTTCTGAATGAGTCTGAATCGGTTGACTCCGGTTTATGCTACCCCATGTTGCGCAGGAATCTTGGACTTCCTCAGTCTTTCGAATGGCCGCAGAAGTTGCATCAGGCCAGTGAAGTAGCCCTGATGCTATTTGCAGCTTGACATGTTATACTAGGCGCAAATGACACGGGACTTTGCGGCCAATTTAGCCGATGTTTTTTGGCACATTACATAGGATTTATGTATCGATTTTGCTATGGATTTTTTTTTTAAACATATGACATGGGAGTTATGAGCCGACCTAACGGGCAGGTATTTTTCCATTTTATTGACAGATGACATGGGAATAAGTGATCAAATTTACACATGACATGGGACTTCCAGGAAGACACAGACGTCCAAGATGGGAAATGGCAGGTAAATTCCTTTAAATTCCTCTAGAATCTTTTAAATTCTTTTAATTTCCTTAAAACTCATCTGCAGGTACTATAAGCATGTTAACCCCATGCTTTGGGGCCTGAAACAAACCAGAGCTCACAACTGGCTTCGGGTCAGATAGGATACCATCTGGTTATTTAACATAGCCATGGGAAATCACCATTTGTAATAGGTAAACCATCTATAAATGGGCCATTTTCCATGGCTATGTTAAATAACCAGAGGGTAATACAATTTCTTGAGATGAACATTAAACCGGCTGTTGAAAGCACCAACATCCAAGGATCGAGACCCAAATTGAGAGCTCAAGAAGCAAGAACCAACCTCTGGTAATTTAACATAGCTATTAAACATGGCCCATTTATAGTTGATTTACCTATTAAAGATGGTGATTTTCCATAGCTATGTTAGTTTACCAGAGGGTATCAACTAGTGGAAAGATTTCAAAGTGCCTGGGATATCACCAATCATTCGGATGTTTCTCGAAATTCAGGTACCTGAAGCAATTGTCACCATTGTAGAAACATTAAACCAAGCACTCGGAGGATTTTGGGGTCCGCTGTTTTAGGAAACCTTTCACAAGGTTGTGCTCCAGTTCGTTGGCTAAGTTGGTTTAGGAGTCCCTCCCGTTTATGGATGTTTATGGTAGATATAACTATATATTTATATTACCTTCCTTCTTTTATTATGGTAGACATAGTTATATTTATATAATCGGAGTCATTTTTAGCAACAAACACGGGCACCACCACACATTACTCGTGGCATGCCGCAGCCAAGATACTCAAGTGGCACATCAAATATACCTCAGCCGGTTCTCACTGATCATTGCCCTGAAACTAGTCATAGTCATAGTCATGTTGCCAAAGGGTCAAGATACCCTCTGGTAAACTAACAGTTTGCTATTGAAAATTGCCATTTATAGTTGATTTACCCATGTAAAATGGTGGTTTTCCATAGCTATGTTAGTTTACCAGAGGGTATGTCAAGATACATAATGTTGCAACACATAAAGCAAATCAACACCAACGCTCAAAGGTCGGAACGTGCAGCAACATACGAAACCGGCATACAACAAGAATGACTAAACCATACAAACGTTACCTTCTCTGAATCTACGAATGGGGTACAAAATATCAAACCTGGTTGGTGGTATACCTACCCCTCTGAAAAATATGAGTTCGTCAGTTGGGATGATGAAAGTCCCAATATTATGGAAAGTCATAAAATTCATGTTCCAAACCACCAATCAGAAATTGTAAGTATCACACACTCTTGTTATTATAGTTATAAACCAACTTGGCTAATGCATTGTAAATAACCAAACCACCAATCAGCATTATACTAGCTGGTTCATATTGGTTTCCCTACTGTAGTTCATGATCCCGAATAACCCAGCTAGTATTGCTCTCTAGCTTCATAACCAATCAACCATCACCTAATTGGTGGTTGAGCCACCCCCCTGAAAAATATGAGTTCGTCAGATTGGATCATCATCCCAACTATTGGGGAAAATAACATTCATGTTCCAAATCACCAACCAGTATATATAAATATATCCCTATCCCAATCCCTATAACCAGATTAACCACTATTAACCACTATCATATCACTATTAAATCACTATTTCACCATTGTGCGTCATCCAACCAGCACATTCAACTGCTTTGGGGAACGGCACATCTTCCGTGACATCTTCGCCCCGTGACGTGTGATTTTCCCGATGCCACGGTGACAACGTTTCACCAGGCCCCCGTTGGGATGTTGGGCTGTTGGGCTGTTAATAAGCCCTGTTCATAAAGCCATAGTCATGTTGCCAAAAGGGTCCAGATACCCTCTGGTAAACAAACAGTTTGCTATTGAACATGGCCATAGAAATAGTTGATTTTCCAATTAAACATGGTGGATCTTTCCATAGTTATGTTAGTTTACCAGAGGGTATCTACCATAAAGCCGAGTTATGGGAGTTATGCTTGCCAACTTATTACCATAAAATCTCAGTGTTGCTGAAACTTTATATACATTTAAATCTCCATCATATTTTGTGTTTTGCTTTTAGATTTGGCCAACTAAATCCCATTCAATTCCACTAAATCTCCATCAAAATTACCCTTTGATTATTTCAATATAGACATCACATTTTTGAATAGGTAAATCATCATAAATCATCATTTTTGGCCATTTTCCACTATGTTAAATGATTAGAGGGTAACGCTCACAACTGGTTGGTGGTTTTAACCATCTTGAAAAATATGAGTTTGTCAATGGGAAGGATTATCCCATATATTATGGAAACTCAAAAATGTTTGAAACCACCAACTTCACAATTTCTGGGGCAGAATTTGCGCCGTTAAGAGCTGCACCGGGACACGTTGGAGGCGAGCGCGACCATGGGCGTCAAGGGAATCCCAGGACACTTGAAGGTACTTGGAGGGCCACACCTAGGGAGGACCGCCGGATGAGTCCCGTGCCGACATGGGTAAAACCTGGTTGAGTATCCCATATGCGAACCATGGTGCTGGTATATTTACCTATATAACTCTGGGTGATTTTGTTCGGGCAAATGTTGGTGAATATTGCATACATGGAGCATATGGGTATTGGACTGTAATGGACTGTACTAGAGTAGTTTGGCTTCAATTCGGGTATAACTGGCTAATTAACATATGCTGTACTGGGCTTGTACAAGGTGGTGCCACAGAAATTGTCAACGCTAAGTTGGTAAACATATCGTTTATGGATCAATGGATCATGGATTTGGGTCTGTTGAGCAAAACATCTTAAATTATTTCACTAAATCATTGTATATACATTGGATATAAAGCAACAAAGCCAAGACTTTCTTGGGAAATGTGGAATCTAGAAACCAAGAAATGGTCGAAGCAAGGATGTCAGCCAACCCAAGGAATGCGTGCAGAATTGCAAACAACAGCAACAACAACAGCAGCAACAAGAAGAAGAAGAACAACAACAACATCATCAACAAGTCTTTTTTAACAATCACAAAAGGTTGGCTTAACCGTCAAAAATGGTGGTTTAAACAACAACAACAACAACAACAGCAAACAATGGGAATTGACCAACAGGAATTACTGAAACAAGAAACGAGGAATTTGAATGGAGGCGTGCTGACCACAGCCGGCCCAAATGAGACCTGCCGAGACTAACGTCAAAGGGCTTTGCCGAATACAATGTATGTGTCGTTGCAACACCAACAACTTTGTGTATACACATATATCATGTATCAAATGTATTGAAATGTATCTATCTTCGTTCATTCATTCATTTAGAATCATGCATGATCGCAGGTTTCAACTTTTCCGACTACAGAAACTCTACCCAAAGGAATGGCCAAGGTATGTTTGGATAGTCATCTCACCCTGCAAAAAAAAAGTTTTTCGAAATGGATAAACAACTCTATCCCTGCAGTTGCCCAATCGGTGAAATCGTGATGTTGCAACAAGCATAAGTATCCTCTGGTAAACCTACAAAAAACTATGGAAAATCAGCATTTTTATAGCTAAATCATCCATAAATGGTCCATTTTCCATAGCTTTTTGTATGTTTACCAGAGGGTATCAGTCCTTTGTAGGATGAAACCTGGGATAACAAAGTCATTGGGCACTTGTCGACTACCTAGGGCCGCTGGAGCATTAGTAAGCAGATTGACCAGACTCCGGGATGAACCTTACCCTCTGGTAAAATGTGGAGCGTCACCATCGACTTTTCATGACGGTCATCTATACTAATGAAACATTTTCCGTAGCAAACTGTGAGTTTACTGGAGGGTAAATTCATCCGATTATAGAAAACATATTAGATCATTCCCTATTGCGGTTATATATATATATATGTAATTAAACATATACTGTACCCCATCATGTCCCATGAGTACTACATGAACCATAGAAACTAGTTCGATATATCTGCAACCGTCTAAACCCCTACCGAATCAACCCGCGATTTTTTTTCGTTATGATGAGTCATGTTCACCATGTTCTCGCTTGGTTGGGAATCTGGCACCACCTGGATACCGACCAAGGCGCTTGTAACCACAGGTAAGCTGAACGAAAACCAGAAAGCAGCACATGCCAATGCCACCGACCAACCCCCTCAGGCAGATTGAAACATGGTGGCGAACTGATGATTCATCGGTGACCAGTGACAAAACATACGACAAAACAAGTAAGAAGGAAAGAACTGGAGATACATATGGTGAAACCATCTTTAAAGGAGTATATATACATATATATATATATGTATTATATACCTGCAAACATATATATATATATATTACTTGTGTATATATATATATATTTACCTGTATATATAAATATGTGTATATATATACATATCAAAGGCACAGAGTTGGATACCAAGCATCTCAACCAAAGAAATGGTGACTTGATTAACCAACAAACAAACTAAAGACACGACAATCACAAAGACACGTTTGCTCGATGTACCGCAAATTTTCCATCCAAAACCATGGCCAATCTGCAGGATAGCCCTTTTAACATCTGCTGTTTAGTCAAAAGATCTCGTTCGTAGGTCTCCATCAAAGGTTATACTCACTGTAGGCGGCCCGAAAATGTCTTTACCATGTGCTTTTGGGGTGCTTACATTGTCTGGTTGGTGGTATACCTGCCCCTCTGAAACATGATGGAGTTCGTCGGTTGGGATGATGAAATTCCCAACTGAATGGAAAAAAATCATGTTCCAAACCACCAACCAGTTGTGTTTAAGGCTACTGTTGGTGGTACACCTTGGAACTGGGATCGCTGGGCAACTTAGCCAACTGGGGCACCACCTGGGGTCATAATGATGGGATTTGCGGCAAATGTTACTTTTGATTATCAATGTTGGAATACTGATATTGGATCAATGTCATGGTAATTGTAACCAATGGTGAGATATACAGTAACAAATACTTAATCATCATGAATTATCATATACTGCACTTGAAAGGAAATTAAAACACACACCATAGTTATTTAATTAGTTGTTAATAGCAGGACAAAACATTGTAACCAGTAACTCAGTAGTACCATCATGCTCAATATTATGTTCATGTTATGGTGAGATGTTAGTGTTATGGCTAGATGTTAAAATTAAGCAACTAAGTATACTATCCCATATGCTCCACGGTGCTGGCATATTTACCTTCAAAACTGGGTGATTTTGTTCGGGCAAATGTTGGTAAATATTCCAGCACCATGGAGCATATGGGTATGGCTAGACGTTCATGTTATGTCATATAGCTGATGTTAATGTTACTATAGTCATCTAGATCATATTAATGCTATGGCTAGATGTCATAGTATAAGTAACTAAGTTAATGTTAATGATATGGTTATGTTATGGTTAGATGATCAGTTAGATGTTAATGTTAAGTAACTAAGCATAGTACGGCTAGATGTTCATGTTATGAGAATCGTAACCAGTCGAGCTGCCATGTGCCACCCATGGAGAGCAGGCCCGACAGCAGCGCAGCCACGAGCATCAGGGGACGCTCCTGGAATCTATGGGAAATGTGTAGGGAATGTAAAAAGAATATGTGATTGGAATGTGTATATATATATGTAAATACAGGGAATCTAAAGGAATATATAAATATATCTTGGAATATTGGAACATATTATTGGAATATATTGGAATATCTAAAGGGGATCGATAAAGAATGTATCAATGAATAATCTAGAGATTGGAATTCATAGGGAAACTGTAAGGAATACCTTTGCTAATGCTGCTAGTGGCTAGCTGGGAAATCCCCGAACAAAATGGAGGCAACTGAGCGAGAGAAATCATGAAACGAAATGGTGGGTTTTCCAGCAAACCATATTTGAAATTATTTGAATAGCAGAGCTGGTTGGTGGTATACCTACCCCTCTGAAAAATATGAAAGTCAGTTGGGATGATTATTCCCAATATATGGAAAAAATATCCTCTCAAGTTGCTTCAACCCCCCTTGGGGACCATTTTAGAACCCAAATATGGGTTCTAAAATGGAATCTACAAGGGGGGTCTTAGAACCTAAAATTGTTGGCCACTATTCCGTTTTTGGGTTCTAAAATGGGTTCTGAAATGGTATCTTCCACCCTTAAAAAAATCATTAAAAATCATCCAAAACTTTATATACTCGATTATGCACTGAAAAAAAACTGGAGATGGTTTGAAGCACAAAAACATGAGTCACAAAAAAGGGGCGTGAGGTAATCCATGGACATGGGGCTGGATCCTTCTGTTTAATTCTGTTCAGAAGTTGGGTAGGTGTGAAGGCTGTGGCACTGAAGAAGACAGAGCTTGAAGGCCATTTGCGCGCCTAGTTAGGGTCTGGGTTCTGGTGTGGTTTGATTGACCAGTGACTTTCACGAGCTACATTCCACCATTCCTGAACAAAAAATGAGAAAGGTATTTGTTTGGGCAAATGTTTCCACCTTGGTGCCGTTTTCAATTTTGAATCCAATCAAGGTGTCCCTCAGCCTGGATGTTCTGAAATGGTTTCCATCAGGGTTTTGAGGGGTTTGTGACCTCCAACTTGGGTGTAAACCATTTTAGAACCCTGTTTTGTGTTAGGGGTTGGAAAGGGGTAAGAGGGTTCAAAAGTGTAATTCCTCAACGATATTTGTCCAATTCTTTCCCCACAAAACTATTCAAAAAACAACCCAAAATCATACACTGGAAAGATGGTAAATGATTTTATCTTTGTTTCATTTTCATCCATTTTCAACTTTGGATCCAATCAAGGGATGTTCTGAAATGGTTTCCATCAGGGTTTTCAGGGGGTTGTGACCTCCAACTTGGGTGTAAACCATTTTAGAACCCACACCTCTGCCAGGGAAGAAAGAATCCAAAGAACCGATGCCTTCTGGGGAAGAGCAGTCCAAAGGCTGCTTGGGGATGAGATTTGATAGGGCTTGGGGTAGCTGTTGTGAGATCAGATGCAAGTCTCATCAAACTTTCTTTGGAAACATTGCCCACAATGATTCAAAATGGTTGTTCTGGAAAGATGGTAGATGTTTTTTTCCTTTCATTTTCATCCATTTTCAACTTTGGATCCAATCAAGGGATGTTCTGAAATGGTTTCCATCAGGGTTTTCAGGGGGTTGTGACCTCCAACTTGGGTGTAAACCATTTTAGAACCCTGTTTTGTGTTAGGGGTTGGAAAGGGGTAGGAGGGTTCAAAAGTTTATGATATTTCAGCATTTGTCTATAATACCAACAGTTTGTTTGGAAACACATTGATCTGGAATGTCCCTTTTTTTTTCTGGTGGAGAGGAGGGAAGGGTTCTAGAATGGTTTCCTTCATGTACCAACGTGTGATTCAACATCTGTGGCTCATGGATTCCATTTCAGAACACATAGATGTAGTTCTATACACAGAAGGTCAAATAAAATCAAATAAGGCCTTAACAACGTTGCAGAGAAATACAACTATTTAGTTTTTCTTTATGATATTTCAGCATTTGTCTATAATACCAACAGTTTGTTTGGAAACACATTGATCTGGAATGTCCCATTTTTTTCTGGTGGAGAGGAGGGAAGGGTTCTAGAATGGTTTCCTTCATGTACCAACGTGTGATTCAACATCTGTGGCTCATGGATTCCATTTCAGAACACATAGATGTAGCTCTATACACAGAAGGTCAAATAAAATCAAATAAGGCCTTAACAACCTTGCAGAAATACAGCTATTTAGTTTTTCTTTTTGATATTTCAGCATTTGTCTATAATACCAACGTTGGTTTGGAAACACATTGATCTGGAATGTCCCATTTTTTTCTGGTGGAGAGGAGGGAAGGGTTCTAGAATGGTTTCCTTCATGTACCAACGTGTGATTCAACATCTGTGGCTCATGGATTCCATTTCAGAACACATAGATGTAGCTCTATACACAGAAGGTCAAATAAAATCAAATAAGGCCTTAACAACGTTGCAGAGAAATACAACTATTTAGTTTTTTTTATGATATTTCAGCATTTGTCTATAATACCAACAGTTTGTTTGGAAACACATTGATCTGGAATGTCCCATTTTTTTCTGGTGGAGAGGAGGGAAGGGTTCTAGAATGGTTTCCTTCATGTACCAAAGTGTGATTCAACATCTGTGGCCCATGGATTCCATTTCAGAACACATAGTTTTAGTGCTACACTACCTTTAGCCAAGGGAGACCGTTCAACACTATTTCAAGCATAAACATAGTCGCGAGATATATACTTTTTCATTTTTTTAAAGGGCCGACCTCCCTGTATGCTATGACTGGTGTTTCCCTACATTAAGTCCTGCAGTAGTGACATCAACGGTCAGATTGCCCATTGGCAGGACGCATTGAAAGCTTTGATCAGTCTGAACAAGGAGCACCAACAGGAAGTGGAGGCAACGAAGAAACGTAGAGTGACGACAGTCAAACTCATCCAGCCGACAATCGAAAACTTTCGGCGAAACAAAAAAGGTCAAAAACTGATTGCACAGGAGCTGTCACGCCTCTTGACAGGGGTAAAGGCAAAGGGTTAGATACTTTATGTGCATATCCCCTTAATTTCAAAATTATGCCTCGTTAATTCGGGGTGACGTCGTGACGTCGAATTAAATCGTACAGATACATCATCATATGGTATTATAATATATTTAAATATATATATATAAATATTATACTGTATTATACAAGCTTCCAGGGTTCTACAATGCTTACGGGACCGGGGGTTCTACAATGAAAAAAAATCATTCTAGAACCCTCCGTGTTTATACCCAGGGGGGGGGCATTCTAGAACCTTCCAACTTGAGGGTATGAAAAAATCATGTTCCAAACCACCAACCAGTATTTGAATATCAGAGTGTTCGTACTCATGGGATAGACTTCAACTGTGCAAACATATGGCTTTATCCCAAAGCATTGGGATCTCGCCGCAAAAAATGATGGAAATCGGGTGGATTTCATGCGTTTTTTCATGGGTGAACCACCATTTTTCATGGGAAAACCATGGAAAGATCCATCATTTTTCATGGGAAAATCAAGTATTTCTATGGTGATTTCATATGGGATGTAATGGATGAAAAGCCTCTGGTAATGACTGTTACAGTTTGCGAACTTGAAGCCATGGCCCATAGAAATAGTGGATTTTCCCATTGATAGCATGGTGGATCTTTCCAGTGCGTTATGTAAACGTTAGTTTACCAGGCCGGGAAACCATCAACAGACTATGGACTAACCTGGGTACATTATGCAAAAAAAGGAGGCGTCTGAAAACATGACAGGCCTTCGGCTGTTGATTTCCCACATTGCTTCCATGTTGAAACCACATTGAAACAGCATGGGCTACAACATCCACTGTTTCTATGGGCTTCACATTGGATGGAATTTCAACTACACAACATTTTCCATGGGCTGAACATGTCCACAGAATGGGCTTCACATTGTTTCAGATGCCCGTCTCGGGTCGATTGCTTACCAAGGCACCTTTTTTTGCTGCAGCTGTTGATCAATAAAACCGAGGCTGCGGTCATGGCATAGGACCTCACCCCGGGAGGCTTTTGGTGAACCAAAAGCTGAAAAAATAGAGGAGTTGAATCAACAGAAATGGTGGTTTTAACTTCAGGAAATCTGAAGGAATATATATATATATAATTATATATATATTGGAATATTGGAACATAATTATTGTTGGAATATTGGAATATGTGTATCCCAGATGCTCCATGTATGGAATATTTACCTACCGTAAAAATCACCCAAATGCGGATTTAGCAAAGTTGGTAAACATAAGCCTGGTTGATGGTTTCAACCTACCCCTCTGAAAAGTATGAGTTCGTCAAATGGGATTATTGTTCCCAATATATGGAAACAAATATGTCATGTTTGAAACCACCAACCAGCCCAATTGGTAAACATATCATATCTGGATATAAAACCACCATTTCGGGTAAAACCAATTGAACCACCATTTTACTTTTGAGTAAACATAAACCCAATTGGCTTTATGCTGGATATATTGAAGCAGTGAATATCACTATATCCATCGCCCCAAAAGTTGGCAATCTTTTGGTCCTCTGGACCATCCAGGGCCTCATTTTTCAGCGCTGCTATAGAATGAAACCATCATTTCCTAGGATTTTCCCATGGCAAAAGCAGCAAATTACCCTCGGGTAAACGTTTACATAACTATGGAAAGATCCACCATTTTTCATGGGACAATCAACTATTTCTATGGCCATGTTCAATAGTTTTTTGTATGTTTACCAGAAGGTAAGCGGTACGTTCAAGTGGTGCAGGTGTGTCTCACATGTTGGCCACCAGAGGGTATGCCAATTTCCCAGGATTTCCCATGGATTTCCCATCGAAACCGTCCGACTTCCGCCGCGTCCGCCGCGCGACAGGAGGACGCCAATGTTCAGAAACGACGCCAAGCTCTTCACATCGAAGAACGTGGCCAGCGTCGCCGCCAGCATCCCACACCAGCACGCGCAGCTGGGTGCCTCCTGGAGATGGCGGGATGCTGGGATGGCGACTCGCTGTGTTGAGCCATTGGTAAAATGGTAGGTTGTTATCATCATGATTATCCAGATAAATAAATAAACATATGTATGTATATATATATATACATGTGATTATCTATGTGTACCAGAGAAATATCCCCATTATCCCAACTGTTGATTGTCAAATGACATCAAATCCCATAAATATTAGTAAACAAATAGGATCCACCATTCTCAATTTTACAATAGATGGATGGTAAACATCATTTTATGTGGGTGGTTTATGACATGGTTTTACTAAGATTAATGAAATGTGAAGCTGGGTTATTAAAAAAATGCGCGCAACAGTAGCGTGCAATAGCATGGTTTCAACTAAATGTCTAATTGTTGAAACATTGGGGTTTAAGATGGTTTTAGGATAACAATTGAACGTTTCAAAAGTGTGTTGATTTTTCTCTTTCCTTCTGTCGTTCATCCAGGCGCTTGACCCATTTTTTTTTGGGAGGCCGATGACGAGGCAAAACAAACAGGCATGTTTAAAACCCATTTGCTCCATGTATGGAATATTTATCAACATTTGCCCTAAAAATCACCCAGTTTTGTAGGTAAATATACGCGCAAACACCCCGTTTCGCCCACACCCTTCTTGTCTTGGGAAGATCAACAAAGGTATTAGAGAATATAGAAGTCTTCTCCCACCCCCGTTAAACTTCTACATTCATTGAAGGCCTTGAAAAGGGTGTAATTCTCCCACCCCCGTTAAACTTCTACATTCATTGAAGATCTTCAATAAGGGCGGGTTTAATTCTTCCACCACCGTTTAAAATTCTACATTCATTGAAGATTTTCAATAAGGGTTTAATTCTTTTAATGGGGGTTAAACTTCTATATTCGTTGAAGATCTTCATTGATGATGATGATGATGATGATGATGATGATGATGATGATGTGGTGGAACGAACCCGCACAGGTCCCTCTGCTGTGCGTTCTGATCAAGAACATCAAGTTAACCATAATGCTAAAATATCTCATTTTTACCACGTTTCAACTCATACGAAGAAGGCGGGCCAACAGGCGCGGGCAAGACGAGGTGTTTGGCCGTACATATACCATACATGGAGCACATGGGTATGACGAGGCACCACAAGTTTGGACAAATGAATTATGAATTTGATATATATATATATGTAAATATGTAGCCGGACCAGCTTGGACAGGATGTGAGGTAAGAATAGACACCAAGAATTAACGTATACCAAACATATACTGATTACTATATGTAGAATTATCTGTCGGTTGGTCCAGCACCATCAAATCAAATTTCAATAAAACCAAGCATGACTAAACCATATCCATATGATGAAATAAAACAACAAGATTTCTATGCAAATAAGCTTCCAAGACCTTGATTAAGCAGAAATTCGGCATGGTTGGGCTGGAATGAGGACTCACCGGACCGGCTCGTTATAGTTTACGATGTCGTGGTGATTTTGTTTTTAGTTCGAATATTGTTGCCCTTTTGGTGAAAATAGGCCAAGGCCGGTTTGGTTATACCTTCCGGTAATCAGACATAGCAATGGCAATTTCCCCACAAATGGAGGTTAATAGCTATCATCTATAGGCAATTTCGCCACAAATGGCAAGCCATGTTTGATTAACGGATGGTGCAAATTCGCTGCTGAATGTTGGGCAACCTGGCGAAAGAGAACCTTCTGATCCAGCCTCTCCCCCGCTGGGGAGCGTCCGTTTACACTGGTTGGTCGGAGGTCGACCGGCCTGTCCCATGGTGGCAACAGTGGATCGTACATCGGTGCCGCCGCGGCCCCCAAGGCTTCCGCGCCAGACACCGTTTTGGACATAGGGAGAGCGAAGGTGCGGGAAAAAGTGCGGCTGAGGACGCGTTGAATCTGTGGCACACGCGACGCATCTGGCAATCAAGGCAACTCAGGGTTCTAAAGGTATCTCACAGTATCTTTCGCTCATGTGAAAGCAAAGGCTCCCTTCCAGACCAAGACTGGCCAAGAATCAACCATCATAAAAATCAACATCATACGATATCCCAGTGTCTAAATCCCCATATCTTCCACAGTTTCACACCATGAAACCTCTAAAAAGTTGGTGAAGTTCTACCAATCAACCAGGCTGAAACCAGGGTGAAACCCTGTGATCCACCGATGGCCGCGATGCATCACCTGTGAATCATCAGATTGCTGGTGGCAATTCTGCGAAAATACATTCCTCGTGATTCATATATCTGATTTAATGGGACTTCATGAGATTTAATGGGAATAATAAGTGTTTGAGTTTTATCTAACAGACCATTGACGTTGGAATTGCTTATATATCTGGGTGAATTACAATTCACTAAGCTGAATTCTTGGGCCATTTGGGGATGATTTGCCTTACTAACCATGATTCCAGGGCTCGGGAGAACAGGGTTCGGTCGTTATGGCATTTACCCAGATATATTACTATGATATCCCCATGACATGGCAACGATCATCAACCAACAAAACATTTTTTCATGTTTAAATAGCCCCTAAAATATTATTGAAAATATCAAACTATATCTTAGGCTTTAGCAGCGCTATCTTCAGCACAGGGCATCACACTTAGAAGATTCTCTAGCTTCAACCAAAATTCAAATCCACATCTTTGTTACAATGTGGCCCCCCCAAACGATACCTAAGTTGGTGCACGTACCTCCAGTAACTATCTGGTTGGTGGTTTCAACCCCTCTGAAAAAAATATTAGCCAGATTGGATCATCATCCCAGCTATTTGGGAAAATAAAATTCATGTTCCAGTCACCACCAACCAGCTATGCAGCTATGGTTTATGATACGCAAATAACTATAGTATTCATAGGGTATTCTTAAAAGCGGCTGAAATCTATGGTTTATAGCAGATATAACTATAGATAACTATAGTAATGATTCGTTTACAAAGCAACTTACAGCTGGTGGGCAACATCCTGTAGATCCGCAAAATGGCTGATGAAATCCCACATTTCGCTGAGATCCCAAGCTGAAAATCTTGGCTCCGGGGATTTTTTCTTCAATTCTTCTTGTCTAAAAAAAAGGGTACCCTCTGGTTATGACTAACATAGCCATGGTATAGATGGCCCATAGAAATAGATGGCTTACCGTTCTTTAAAATGGTGATTTTCCATGGCGGTGTTAAATAACCAGATGGTAAACGTAAAATGCTTGGTTCATCATCATCATCATCGTCATCATCATCATCATCATTTACCCAGATTAATGGTGATTGATAGTGGTTAATACTGGTTGATAGTGGTAATTAATGATGAATGGTATTAATGGTTCATCTTCATCATCATCATCATCATCATCATTTTAATTTCCCTAAACTAAGTAATACCATCATGCTCAATGTTATGTTAATGTTTTGGTTAGATGTTAATGTTATGGTTAGATGTTAACGTTAAATAACTTACATATGGTGCTGGTATATTTACAAAACTTGGCGATTTTCGACGGCAAATGTTGGTCAAAGTTTCCAGCATGGAGCCTCCACGGCTCAAACGGCCACAAGTTGGAAATCATGGCGTCCTGTAACCATGACGGCGCCATGCCGTCTCGGGACATCGCCTCGGCTATGGCGGAAGATTTTCATCGCTCACATGGGATTCACAAATCACAAGGTGGTGCACCCCCAGTGATGTTTGTTAGTTTATAAAGCCCATTAACTAATGTGCTAATTATAGGGGCTTAGTTATTATACTAACATATCTTAGTTGGTTGAATTGTTGTTAATGTTGACCTACGATTTGTAAACTAACCCTGAATAAAGCTAAATGTTTCCCAAAATAAATAATAAATGCCCCCTAAATAAAGCTAATTTTTTTTGGCCCTAAACCCAGATTTGCCCAGATGGGGCTGAAAAAAATTGTCCATGCTTGATTTGAAGTGGCTTTCATGTACTAATCATATTGCCGGCTCATTAGATCTTACCTTGATAACTTCAAATTTTCTAAAATAATGGTTGTTCTTTTCTATTCAAAACCTTTATTCAAAATTATCCAAAATCAATCCCAAATCAACTCGTCAAGGGTACCCCCCATGAGGTGCCTTGGCACTAATTAGAGTTTGACCCTGAATAAAGCTAAATGTTTTTGGCCCTAAACCCAGATTTGTCCAGATGGGGCTGAAACAAATTGTCCATGCTTTATTTGAGGTGGCTTTCATGTACTAATTCATATTGCCAGCTCATTAGATCTTACCTTGATAACTTCAAATTTTCTAAAATAATGGTTGTTCTTTTCTATTCAAAACCTGTATTCAAAATTATCCAAAATCAATCCCAAATCAACTCGTCAAGGGTACCCCCCATGAGGTGCCTTGGCACTAATTAGAGTTTGACCCTGAATAAAGCTAAATGTTTTTGGCCCGAAACCCAGATACGAAATCAATAGTAAATCAATACTAAATCCATGACATGAATACTAAATCAATACTAAATCCATGAAATGAATACTAAACCAAGGACCAATACTAAATCAATACTAAATCAATACTAAATCCATGAAATGAATACTAAATCAATACTAAATCCATGACATGAATACTAAATCAATACTAAATCCATGACATGAATACTAAATCAATACTAAATCCATGGCATGAATACTAAATCAATACTAAATCCATGAGATGAATACTAAACCAATACTAAAACAATTGTTGGATTCCTGTTTTTTTTGGAAATTTTGTTTATGTATTCGTTTTAAATTGTGGTAATTGAAAACCAATACATACAAACAAGTTTTTAACTTTATTTGAGGTAAAAGAGGGGGGGGGGGCCCAGGTTTATAAATCAGAGGTAGACATTATATCCTATGATGCTTAAATACAAGTGTTTGATGTTTACAATGTGGTGCCCCCCCCGTTATAAATTGGTTATATGCCCATTAACTATAGATATATCACCTATAAGCCAAAGTTATTGCAGTTATGTTCACCAACTTAGCTAACGAACTGGGGCACCACCTCGCAGTTATGATACTACCTGGTAGACTGATTTGCTGTTTTGCCAATGGTGGTAAATACCCAAGACTTCGGATTGCCCACTAAAATAGACTGATATTCCAACACAAGGGGAATCACAACGATGGGGAGTCACAACAATGGGGCAAGTCATTTACCCTCCGGTAAACTAACATAACTAATGATGGGGGGTCACACTTTTTGATGGGTAACTCAACCATAAATGGCAATTTTCAATAGCCATGTTTGTTTACCAGAGGGTACCACCATTTTAGTGACTTTCGCGGGCACTTTGCCATCTTTTTGGGGGTTGAAAAAATGCAAAAAGTAATACTTGGACAACGACATCGCGTTTTACTTGGAAAACACATTATGATAAACCATGTTGGTTTTCCCCTCCCAATTTTTCACTGTTCAACTAATCTCATACTAGAGCGGCCACATGTCATGTTTTTGCTAAGTTGATGCTGGAGACGTCGTTTACGACCTGGGTAATTTCAATGTTTTTTCGAGGTGGACGTTGCATAGAAGTATTGCACTGTTCATAAAATTATTGCACGTTTCATAGAAGTATTGCACGTTGCGCAGAAGTATTGCACGTTGCATAAAGTATTGCACGTGGCATAGAAGTATTGCACGTTTCATAGAAGTATTGAACGTTTCACGAGCCCCGTAATCACGTTCTTGTTGGAACTCTCTCTAAGGTTACATTTCCTTCTGCACGTCAGAAACAAAAGTGGGTCCGAAGTGCTGATTAAATTCTCATTTCACTAATGAGCAAACCTTCCAGGTCATTAGTCACGTCTTGACATTGTTGATACCATCTGGTTATTTCACATAGCCATGGAAAATCCCTTAAAAATGCAGGTGTTAATAGGACAATCATCTATAATTGGGCCATTTGCCATGGCTATGTTAAATAACCAGAGGGTACTTGGTGCTTTTCTTCTCTAGTTGGCGGTTTCAAGACATATCTGGATACATAAATCATCATACATCAATGGAGATCATCATCCCAAATCGGATGGAACATGAAACAAGTTTGAACTACCCAGAAAGGGGTGCAACCAATAATTAAGCAGGATTTGTAAAGTTGCAACGAGTTTTGATCAGGAAAATTGGGACTTCAGAAGCCAAACTTTGGAGACTCATGGGACAAATAATGAAAGGATGTCATCATCAATCAATCAATCAATCAAAGCCATGATTTAGCCAATTTGGAAGTGGAAAACAAGCTGTTTCGAAGGGTCCCATACATATAACCATCACCGCATCGAAATAGAATTGGTTGTACTTGTTGATCTCATCTATCAGGCAAGCAGCATGAGCAAGGGTTAGGCCAGTCATAGTTGTAGTTAACACATGCCATTTCTGGCACTCAAAGTGGTCAGCACTGATGAATCATGCACAGTTGTGTTTACGCCTCAGCAATGCGCCCTGAAGTCACAGCTCATCCAGCGTAGCCGCTGCATCTTGTCTTAAAGCGGGCTACATCATGAGCAGGGGCTTGGTTCATGGTCAAGCGCAGCAGATGCTGAGGCCTGCCGGAATGGCTCGGAGTGTGGTATTATTTTGTCCCAAAGCACCATGATGGAGTCGATGGCACAGCATTCCAACGTCCACGTTTTTCCTCGAAGTCTTGAGCTGCAGCTCACCACGAGCTTCCAACTTCTGCTCAAATGCACCTACGCATGCTTGCATACACATGAGTCCGATCAACAATTGTTGACCCTCGGTACTGGGATTTCACCAGAAATGAGACTACGGCAGAAATGAGACTACACCATCAAACGGTGCAGATCTTGATCTGAGATGCTTGGAGATGTGGCCCTGACACGCCGATGCTTAAGGATTTTAGATCGGACAGCTCGATCCGGGAGTGATCTATAGCAGTATGATTATGCAACACTGGTTGGTGGTGAAATAAACATCTTGAAAAATGATGGAGTTCGTCAATGGTTGGTGGAATTATCCCATATTTTGAAACCACCCACCAGATAAATCACTGTCAATCCCTAGAAAATCCCGAGAAAATCCCTATAAACTATATTATTCCAACCACCAACCACAACATAACTGCAACATTGCCTGTTTATGAACCGTTTTTTTTGTTCGATGCTTCGAAAAGAACATTATTGGGACGGTGTACTGTCACTGCGACTTGCAAAGAATTGAGAGACTCAGTAGGAACCTCCATTCTTGATAGGGATCTTTCCATATATTCCTCACAAGGACAGGCTAGTCGCTAGCCCCTACAAGTTGGTAATCCCCCAGAAAATTTTCTTTTAGGATGACAACCCTCAAAAAAAACCTTCAACTAGTTTGATACATCTACAATAAAAAACAATCCTGGAGTTCTAATATGTTCTAATTACCACCTAAACTCACTTAAATCCACATGTTCGTCCCTTAAATCACCACGTCTGTTTGGTTCATCCCCCATTTTTGCTGTTTAAAAAAGCCCCCCCCTTCGCGAGCGCACCCCCCGGCATGCCGAGGCACGAAGTAAATCCGGCTCTGCCCGTAGATCCCAGCGAGGAGGCCCGTGACCATCCCGGCAAAACTGCCCACATCGACCACAGAGACCACCCAATTCAGACCTGACAGTGACCAACCGAAATAAACAAAAGGGTAAAACAGGTTAATATACCATCAAAAGCAATATAACATGTTAAGGTTAAATGATATACCTCATGATATCATTAAAAGTCAATTTAGTTTAAAATGATTATTATTTAATGATCATTGTGATTTTATGAGGGTATAGCAGGGGCACAATGGGAATAGAATAGTCAGTGACTGCAGCTACCGATGTATTGAAGGGACCTACCAGTACCACATATATAAGGCCTATGTCAGGCCTATGGAAGGGCTATGTAATGGCTATATGACACGTTTTAATGAAGAGTCACCTTCCAATCCCCTATTTGTTAATTTGGGGGAGTGTAAGTGAATAACTTAGCGTTAGATATGAATCCGATATAATCCAACGTTCTGCCGTTCCTATCAAACCAAATCGTGTAGCAAATACAGCTTTTCATTAGACACATACGTCATTGGATTTGTTTTGTTGGGAAAATCTTCACCGGAAACCATGGATGTTACATATTTAAAAACATGAAGCATGGGGGTTTCCTGCAAAATTTCCGGTAAACCAATGAATACAGTTACAGGAGCAGTGTTAAACACCAGGTGCCGGGCAAGTGTGATGTTTGGAACCACACGGTGCCACGTGTGTGGTTCGGGGATTCCAAAAAAAAAGATGCTTCCAGTACTGCCCGCGACAAATTTTGGAAAACACATACTTGTTGGTGGTATACCTACCCCATTTTTTTTTTCCATTTGCTCTGCTGCACCGTGTTGGTGCTTGGGTCGCTGCGTGCATAAGTTGGGGCTTTTAGCCCTTGCCGCCATGATAGTCTGGTTGCACGACGCTTTCATCGTGGCAGCTTTGCTCGAGGTAGGGTGTGAGCTCCGCCGGCAACTGCGTGTCAGTGGCCACGGACACCCATCTTTCCGCTGCTTTGAACAGCCCCATTCCCAGGATGCGGTTGAGTCCGTATGGATACACTTTCGCTTTCGCAGTGTTGAACGTGCCATCCTCTTGGCGCCCAATGAGGGCAGAGTGGGACCCGGCTGGGTGATTGCAACGGCCACTGTGTCCTCTTTTCATCAGCTGCTCGCGCACGTCAGGCATGCGCAGGAGGACCAACGTTGTTGGTTTTTTGGCCACAGCGCCAACCACGCACTGATCAAAGCTCACAACGGAGAAGCAATTGAGGCGTTTCAGGTGTTTCAGGGCTTCCATCGCCCATATACTGGCCGGGTGGCCCCGATTGCACCACGTTGGAAATTGCGGATGCTCGAGAAAGCCGCTGAGGCCCATCATGGCAAGGGTGACAAGCATATCTAACAGGAACCTGAGCAGTCTGTCACTGATGCGAAGCTGGCACCATTCTCTGTGAGTGAGGCCAGCCAGGCCATGTGGCTGCTGTGCACTTCGCAATGGGCGGGGGCCGCCGTCGTACTGGCGGGCAACTGTGAACGTTTCACATGGGGGTCCGCCGCCAGCTGCGACAACCTGTCCACTGAGGATGCGTTCCTTCCACCATTTGCTTGCTTGAGGGGTGGCTAGGTCGCCACTTTGTCGTTGCATGCAAAGGTCGACCGACAGCGTGAAGATGTGAGAGCCATTTTCAGCCGCGTAGTGGTCGACGACATGATGGATGTCACCCATACGGCGGTACCCGCTGAAGAAGTGCACCACAACTAATGCACGTATGTGCAAGGCGGCTGTCTCCCGGGCCAAGCCCCACATGGCAAAGGCACCCCCCGCTGCGTCAGGGCCTTGGACAGAGTGCATGATGAATGCAGGCAAGTCATCATTGGTCCACCACAGCTTCTTTGGGCCATCTGGGAGCTGTGTTAGTTTGGTGCCCTGAAGCTGCGTGTAGGCCACCACATCACTGGGCCGGCGCCGTTGCATGCGATCAAACATCAGCTGTGCCTCTGGGCTTCCTTCTGGTGGGAGTGGCGGTCCTTGCACCGTCACCACAGGTTGGAAGGCTTTGGCCGCCCACCATCCCTGTTTGCGCAGCTGGGATTCATGGGTTCTGTCCTCATCGTCCAATGTTTGGACCTGCGTTGCGGGGAGCGGTGGCCAGCAACTGGTGACGATGTTGTAACACCGAGCTTGCTTCTCCAGGTGGACCGAGAGGCGTTTGCGAGTGTGGAAGTTTTGGCAACAGGCCTGGCAGGTGTCACCTGTGGCATAGTATCTGACTTTCTTTTTATAGCCGTGTTCTCTGGTGGCGTGCATGGCTAGTGCTCGAGTGGATGCAAATACCTTTTGACACAAGTCGCATTGCCATCGGTCTTGGATGGCTGCTGGCTTGGCTTTGTCTGGCAGTGTTGCTCCTGCTTGTGTGAGCCTGGCATTGAAGTGGCGTTGCCAGATGGCATGCTCTGCTCTGGACCGATGAAAGGACAGCGCAAGTTTGCATGTCTTTTTGATGCGTCCTTTCCAGTTGGGGTCGAGCCGGACAAAGCGGACCCAGTCCAAGAACTGTGAGTTTTCGGTGAGTGGCAGGCGACGGTCATAGTGCTTGAGGAGCCACTGGCACGAATCTAGGCAACTCTCAATCCAGGAGTGTTGATGTTGGGTGGCATGTAGCAAAGTCCAAGTGATTTGTGGGCAGGCTTGCAACAGTCTGGCCAGGAACCTCAACCTGTTGGCATGCACCTGGTCCTGCAAGGGAAGGAGTCCTGCAAACGCCATCATCTCGTCTGTGGAGTGCTGGTACCTTGTAGCCGGCATCAATAACCCCTTGAGCAGTGTTCCAGCTGGAGCTTTGAGGTGGTTCACCCATGAGTCAAGCTGCTTTTGGGTGACTGATGTCCATGTATGTACGTTGTACGTCATCTTTGAGACCACCAGGCTTTGAAACACAGCACTCTTGACCGGGATGGTGATAGCCCTTTTGGTAAAGAATGAACGAGCTAACTGCCCCCATTGCTGTTTTGCCGCAGCAGCCCTGGCAAGGGCCTCTTTGGCGTGTCTGTGGTGTGCTTGGACCCAGGTGCCCAAGTGTTTGTAAGCGTGACACACATGCAGGGTATAGGTCTTGCCTTCTGCCATCCATTGGATGAGCTGTCCATCTTCATGGAGCCTACGCTTCTGTTCACGTGCTCCTTTACCCAGTATCGTCCACAGGACCTCGGTCTTGCCTTGTTCAAAGTTGATGCTAAGGCCGCGTTGTGCCGGTGCTTTGTCAAGGGCTGTCACGAGCACTTGGATGGCTTGGGCAACGCGGTCGTTGCTGCGGCCGTGAAGCAGGACCACGCAGTCATCAACAAAGGTAACATCGACAAACCCTTCTGGTGGCATGGATGGGATTTGCTCCAAATCATTGACAGGAGTGGCGTCACCCAACCAAGGGAGGTTGGAGCTGGCTTCCACCTCCTGACGGAAATCTTTCAGTATTCTGCACATACAGAGATTGAAGAGGATGTCCGCTACTGGATATCCTGGGCGAGTCCCTCGTGTGGTCTGGCACGGGTTGATGAGGCCAGCAACAGTGAAGTATGTGTTTTGCATGAGGTCACGCAACACATGCTGCAAGTGGAGTGCTAGGCCGGGCGTGGCATTATCCTCGTTAGCTGTGGCAACCAACTGGTGTATTTCACCGGGTGTGAGTCCAAAGCGTTGCATAGCCTCCATGAATGCCTCGTCGTGCGACGGAAGACTGGTGAAGCTTTGTCGCAAGACCATGTAAAAAGCCGACTTCAAGTCGAAGAACAGGGCGGCTGAGGGGACTGCTTTCTGCTTACACCAGGATTGGTGGCATTGCACAATGTGGTGGGCTACGTCAGCGCCAACTCCTTTGCGGCCACCACATTGGAGGTGCATCAAACTACGTTCCCATGCATCGACCAAATGGGCTCTGAACGTTTGGTGATATAGCTTGGTAGTGTAGTTCGAGAGAAAGATGCTTCGATAGCCGCTTGCCACATGGGGTGGCAATTTCCCTTTCCACAGCGGGATAAGGACACCCCCTTTCCAATGTAGTGTCTCAGTGGATCCTGCAGCAACTTTGGTGAAGAGGACCGTCAGGTGTTTGGCAAGCACACTACCTCCTGCTTTGAGGAGGCCCGGCGGCAGCTGGTTGGGGCCCGGGACTTTGTCTCTTTTCAGGCGCGAGATGAGCTGCTGTACCTGCCATGCATTTGGAAAGGCAGCTGGCTCAAGGTCTGTGCACTGGGGGTTTGCTTGTTGGGCTTCATGCTGCATGGTCATTTCTTCCCATGTTCTCTCAATGCCAGCTTCTATGTGGGAGAACTGCTTCATCCACGTATGTTGTTGTTCGAGATAGGACTGAGCCATTGTGCCATCAGGCTTTTGCAGCATTGGTAATGGTCTTGGACCGGCAGCTCCAGCCCCTCTCTTGCGGCCGAGTCGGTGCAGTAGCTTGTACACCAACTTCTGGTTGGAGATCTCCCCTGACGACTGCAGTTGGGCAAGAAGGTCGGTATAGAACAGTTGTATATCCTGGTTGACCCGCCGTGCAACTTCTTTTTCCAGGATTCGGAGTTCAGTTTTGAAGTCCTCATGGTGCATACATTGTTGCTGGCGTCCATAGTCAAGGATGTGCCGCTTGAAGGCAATGGCGTCCTTGGTACTCTCTGTTAACTGGATCAGTCTTTGCTTGCCTGGTTGTTTGGCAAAGAACTGTTGGCCGAGGGTAAGCAATTGACGTTCAAAGATGGCTGCATGGTCATCAACTTGGGTGTGCCAGGCCGGGAGTGGCAGCGTGTGCAAGGCTGACTGGAAGGCTTGTAGCCTGTGGGGATCCAACATGGCTTGGTCGTCCCAGCAGGTGGGTGGCATGGTTGTTGATGCCTCCAGCCATCCCTGGCATTGGAGGAAGACTGGGAGATGGTCTTCGTGGGCAAAGGTCGTGTCATGCTTGACATCGACCCAACTTTTTGTAGCCAGTGGATACACTGATCGGGATACCATCACATAATCCTTTCTGCTTTTTTTCCTCGTACTGTGTGTCCACGTTGCGGTGGGCCCTTGATGGAGCTGGGGAAATGTCGATGGGACCACAAGCTGGTGCTGCTCGATGAATTCAATCAGCAGTTCACTCGCCTTGTTGCTGGTTTCAGCCCCGTGGGGTCCAATAAGGTCTCCATCCCCCTGGGGAAGGGGTGCATTTGCATCGAGGAACACCCATTGGTCCTTGGCTGTGACGTGTTGGGTGTACAGGGCACTGGTGTCATTCCACCATTGTGTAACGTCGTGAACCGGATTTGGGTTCTCTTGGCTCGGGGTGGCCAGGCTGGGGGCATGTAGGACCACGAATGCATATGTGGCACGTCCGAGCTTGGCTTCAACCAGGAGCCTGCGTGGATCGGCATGCTGTACCGTGAAAACAGCTTTTCCTAGGACCACTGGGCGTCCTCCTTTGTCGGTTGCGACAGGGAGGGTTTTGTGGACCCATAATTCACAGCCGTATAACGGTGCTCTTTTGTGCTTAGCACCTGAGGCCATGATATGGTAATGCGGTGCATGAAACCTGCCCTGGGCGGTTCGGGCTTCTTGGATGCCGATGATGTGGACCTTGGCATTGTGCCATTGAGCATCCAGGCGTAGGGTGCGTTGACCAGTTCTTTTAGAGCCTGCATGTTGTGCTGACCAGGTTTCAGTGGCAAGGACGTTGGCAGTACACATTTGGATGTGCCATGGGGATCCTTCAACTGTGTCGGCTGGTTGGAGCCGTTCTGTGGGCAGCACACCTAGTTTGCATGTTGGCTTAGTGAACTGCATCACTTGCTGTTGGAGCAAGGGCGGAAAACATGCGGCTACTGCAGGATGGGTAGTTTGCATCCAGGTCCAGTTGACGTCATGGGGATTGGAGGCCAATTGGTGAAGCTGGGCAAAACTATTGTGAAGTGGGTTGCTGTGTTGTTGCATTGCCCACTTGGCTACTGCATCGGCCAATTCGTTCCATGCATGTCCTTGGTGACCCCGTACTTCCTGGATTGTGACCCGCTTGCTCAACCATAGGCCCAAGGCACAGCACAGTTGTGCTAAGAGCTTGTTGGACCTACATGTAGTAGCAGCTGTTGCTACCGTTCTGCTGAGTGACAAGTCAGGCCGTATGCATGCTTTGGTGTTTTCCTGCCAGCGCATGATCAGATTTTGCGCAAAGAGCATGGCGGATAGCTCTGCAGCAATGTTGTCTGCTGTTTCTGCCCCTACCCAATCTGGCTGCATGGAGCTTAGTTGGACTGTGCCGTAGGCACATCCTAGGAAGTGCTCTGTGGTTTGCATGTTGGCCACTACTATCACACTCCATCCTGCATCAGTACCATTGGCGGCGCCATCCAAGTAGAGGGTATAGTTGACCTCTTCTTGATCATGGCACAGTGGTGGTTGCAGGAGAGCCCAGTAGGATGGGTCTGGCACATGTAGCCCGTCAGGCAGTGGCAAGAGCGTGCACGGGTCTTCAGCTTCCAAAGCGTGTTTCCAGGCTTCGTTGGCAAACCATAACAACTGAGGATCTTCCGATGTGGCATCGACGGGCACAGCGTCTGCCTGTATCGGAATGGATGCCTGCAGGTGTAGCTTGACTCTGAATTCCTTGTTGAGAGGGACCTTGGCCTCCCATGGGTCTGGGTCCTGTGGTTCAGGTCTGTGGTGTCTGTGAATTGCAGCTGTGCACGACTGGCCAAGTGTAACTGGATAAGGGATTATGGGATCAACTTCAGCATCCCCGATCCAAGTGTCACACACATTATCTGGATGATTGCAGTCTTGGGCAATAAAGGCCAGTGCCAGCAGGGTGTCACGCCTGAGTGCCGTTGGGACAATGGTGGCATGCCGTCGGTGGGAGTGTGGCATGGAGCTATCCAGCGTGGTAAGCAGAACCGATGTAAAGCCTGGTTGTTGCTGTTGGGTGATCAAAACATGTGCAACTACATGAGCCTCCATGTAGATTGGGTGGGGCTGAACCAGTGTAATTTCTGCTGGTTGGTTTGGGAGTAGCACATCATTCCACGCACGTTTGATTGTGTCCTGCCAAGCATGGGGGTGAAGGTTGATGAAAACCTCTCTCGGCCGGAAACATTGAGGAAAGCGTTCATGATCAATCATCCAAGTGATTATGGGTGCCATCATGGAAGCTGCTGGTGGTCTCAAGGCGGCAAGGTGGTGCCATCGATGAATGATGTCTGGTCCTATCATCATCGTCCCAACCTCGCTTTGAGTTTTGAGGTCGTGTGCGTCGTGCCAATGGGTAGTTGAACTGGCTGTGCAAGCGATCATGTTCCAGGTGTCCTCGTGGTTCGACACTGGTTTGAGGGGATCACTGGTGACAGCATGTATCTGCATCATGTCATCATGGATGGACTGAAACGAAAGCTGGACAAAACTCAAGTACTCGGCTGTGTCATCTACCTGGTACTGAGGGGCTTCGTTCGGCGTGATCTGAGGTTCAGACCCATGCAGTGGTGATGTGGCTTTCTGTTGGCTTTTAATGTTATCGTCATGTAGTGTGTTGGAGACCCGCTGAGCTGCTGGCACAGCCAACTTTCTGGTGATTGGCATTACCGGCACCTGACCATTAGCCTGCAAGGTGTGCTGCCAGAGTGTGGTGGCATCTGACTCAAACTCCAGCGTATCGGTGATGACCTCAAAGGCAAAACCGTGCTTAACTGGGTATGAACTACCTTCTGGTATGGGGGCATTGCCATGGTAAGCACCGATTCCTGGGGTTGCTGCTACCTGGTCAGGTGGGATGCCGGCCAAATCAAACAATTCATTACGTGATACCGGGTTGGGCAGCAAGGCACAGAACCTGGTCGGATGCCATGGGTCATCAAGAAGCTCCGTGACCGATACGATTGCTGCAAAACGGTCAGCAGGTGGGTTTTGGGCAACAATGACATGTGCGATAATATCTGGTTGCCCCCCTGGTGGGTCTGGCTGAACAACAAACAGGTAGACGGGTGTACCTGGTTGAATGAAATCGGACCATCTTTGTAAAACGTCCACTGGCCATTGTGTAGGGCTGGTGGACAGTGTGACTTCCCTTGAATGGTCACTTCTTGGCAAGGTTGTGGGGTCAGAGAACCATGATTCAATCTTGGTACTACGGCTTGACGGCATCAGGCAGGCTTCACTGGCACGCTGAGTTTGCCATTGAAGCATTTGGTGGAACTCATCAAGGTTCCTGGCCTGGATGACCATTCGCTGTATGGGCTGATGCTGGTCAACTCCACCGGTTGGGAGGGCACGATGTACATGAAACCACGCAATTGGACCTGGTGGGTCGGTGGCTGAACTCTGTCCAGCAACCGCCAGCGAGGGGGCTTTAGTTTTGGGAAAAGCCTTGAACTTGGGCCTCTGCATGAGCGCAAGGGTGTCCTCACTGGGCTGGCTGTCATCGTCCTCGCTGCTGGCATCGTCAATTGAAGGTTCATTGGCATGAATGGCATCTCTTGAGCCTCGACTGGGATTTGTTGCACGATGGTCACCTACATCAAGCAGGACACTGATTCCGGATGGGACTCTCTCCACGGTACTGTAGTCAAATCGAAAGCGCCCAGAGAATAGATGACAAGGTCGGAAAGTGCATTGCTGTTGCAGGGCATGATCGTGAATCATCTGCTCCGTGGAGATTTGATCGGGTGAGGATTCAGCCTGCTGCAATATGCCTGTCCTGGTGCCTCCATGAAAAGCAGCTGTAAATAGAATTGCAGCTTTATGTGGAGCCATGCCTTGCTCAAGGATGATGTGGACCATGGCCTGTTGCCGTAGTTGATACGGTGGTGTTGGTTTGACGATATGTACACGCAACGGCTGATGCCTTTGGATTTGATCGAACCATGCGTTGCATAGATCGGCATACCACAACTCATGGATGTTGTCAAGCCAGATCAAGCGTGGAGCTCTGCATATGGGCATTCTCGTGTGATGTACAAACCATACCTCCACTGCCAGTTCTGGGCCAGTCTCCGGGTGCCGAACCTCTCCATGTTCAAGGAAGAGCCCATTGACTTCAATGTGCCAAAGTGGCCGGGGTCGTGGTGCATTCTGCTGTTGTCCCTGAATTGGTGCATTTGGACTGTTGGTGACAAAACTTGGAGGGTCAGCATGATGGTATGGGGCGGCACGTGCTTCAAGGGCGTGCTGTGTGCTATTATCCACTGCCTGTTCAAGATTGCCTGTACTCATCATCTGCATTTCAACATTGGCCTGCTGGGGCTTGGCAACAGGAAGGTCCTGCTCGTTGGGCAGATCCTGGTGTTGCAGCTTCTTCGTGGGTTGAAAGAAATGAGGAATGGTCGTCTGCGTGGCAGAGCCTTTCTTGGCAATCGGTTTCACACACTGTTGAAAGAAATCAGAAATCTTTTTCTGGTGCGAAAGTTTTTCTGTGGGGTTCTGTTGACCCCTGCATGTGGATGCAACCGTACGCATTTTGGAGCTTGCATGCGGTTCCCTCGGACCATTGGGTAGTTGGTCCAGTGTTGCCAGCTTGTGATGTTGAGTCTCGGAGTTACTGTGACCATTGTGGTCAGGTCCGGAAAGCTCGCCTGGCTGGCAGATATGCGCATCTTGGGCAACTTCGGATGCAGTTGTAAGATCCCAGCTATGCGAATGCTTGTGGGGGTTCAGGTCAGACTTCGTCTGCAGTACCGCACCCACTTCGAGGCGACTGGTGGCTGGGCGATGCTCGTGGCTAATTTGTGGTCGCTTTATGACATCATCATTACCGATGCTTCGGGGCAGCTTGAGGACCTGGTAGGTGCTGTGCCTGAACTTGGACGCAAGTTGCGTAAGCATGGCCTCGTCATTGCTGTCATCCTCTTGGTTTGGTTCCTGGATCCCAAATAGGTCATGCATGATTCTGTCATCATCAACCATTTGCTGGACAACTTCAACAGCTTGCGGTGTTGGAACATCATGTGTGCTCGGTGGCGGGACCACTACCAGTGCATAGGATCCATGGCGGACAGCTCTCGGATGAGGGTCGTCCTCAGGCCACAGCTGATTGTCCAGCGTGACTGTACAGTCGTTGGAGATGATGATGCAGTAGTGATGAACTGCTGCCGCTAACATGATCTGCTGTCGCAAAATCTGATGTCCAACCCTGTGCACTTCCCTTACCAGCGTGGGCCGATGTGAGATACCTTCACTGGTGGGATGGTGGTGGTAAAGGATATCTACCAGTAACAGCCTGTCAGTTGTGCGGATGGCGAGATCACCTGTGCGTTGGACAACTGCGGCAATCTCATAGTCTGGCACTTGATAAGGCGGGTTGGGCATGACATGTATGGCTTCCAAGCAATCAAATGGAATCTGCAACGCATCTGCAATTTCCTGTGTTGGTTGGATACGCTGACCATTGACTAGTTCATGGCAAATTTCAGCTCCTTGAAATTGAAACAGGTGCAGCGTTGTAGTGAACCTGTTCGGTTGATGACTGGATGCGGATGGTTCAGGCCTGCCGGGGGAGTACCTAGGGCTAGCAGTGAGGTCAGATGAGCTGGTGTCATCATGCCTGCGATTTACATCCTGATGCTGATCATGATGGACCGCAATTTGAAAACCATCTCCGTGACCCATTCTGTGGGTGGGTCTGAGTGTATTGGGTATTTGCATCCATCGGTATGTGATCAAGCATTCAGCATGCCTGCAGTTGCGACCTGCGTCTGCAGCCTGTACAAGGTCATAGCCACTGACCATTTCTGGTAAGGAGCATGCAACCGAGAACATTGAGAACGTGTTGGCTCGACTCGGAAGGACAGTGACCATGGCGGCATATCTTGGCATTTCGAGGGACTGTGTTACCACCATATCATACACGACAAATGCATGCTGAGCCTGCCTTGGTGGGTCAGGTTCAATGATGATGACATCAAACCAGTCCTCTGTGTTGATTTGATCAACCCAGATGGATTGAATCTGTGCCTCCCATCCACGTGGGGGTCCAACAAGTTGCAGTAACCTGGGGGCTGTCCAGCGATGGATGGTGCGGTGATCAATGTACCAAGTTCTTACTGGAAGATCAAAGTCATTGTCATGGGGATTTAGTCCAAGTGCCTCAAGCCTGTTGGTCAAATGATTGACAAATGCTGGCAATATCGGTTGATCATGTTCGTCCATGTTGTCATCATCTGTGGCATCCCCTGCTTGGTTTGAGCCAGTTAGATGAATGATTGGGCTTTCATGTTCGAGCCTGGTTTGGTCAATGCATGTACTGACAGCACAGGGATCACCATTTGAATAAGTCGCACATCGGGACCTGGGTGAATGTGCAGTGTGTCCATTGGTGTGCACGTGAGCAAACACAAGTGATCGGTTGCCGTCCATGCTGGGTGATTCCACTTTTGGTTGAGCAAAATTGTTGCCTGTCTTGACATGGGGCTGCAAAGTGCAATATCGACGGTGGCTTCGGAGGTCCAGCATTGAAAAATTTTCCACAATACCGTTCTGCTGAGACATCTGTCCTAATTGGCTGTATTTTCTCAGTGTCTGAGAGCGCAATTGGTGCTGCTTCGAGGGTGTCCAACTGCGGCAAATTGGATCGGATGCATCGGATGCTAAGGCAGTATTGGCAAGGGAGAACCTGGGTGAAACATGTCTACACACAACTTGCTGGTCAAAACTGCGCTTCAACAGGATGGCATCAGGTTCCTGGATGCAAGCATTCAGTGTTGCAGGCTCTATTGGCACTGCTGATTTCCAGGTGCTTGCATCGGACAAAATCAGAGCCTGTGAAGCTGTTCCTTTTGGTGCTGCATGGACCTCAGTGTTTGGGGTTTGAGCCAATGAAACATTCAGGTTCTTATCTTTTTCAATGCGCCTCGATGTACGGGACCTTTTTCTTGGGCGTGTGGGAAACTGATGGACACAGGTTGCATCCGAGCCATACAATGACCACGGTTTCTGAGCATGCCGCAGTGCACTAGTGGAGACTACATAATCATGAACTTCGTCACAATCAAAGTGGCCAATTCTAATGCTTACTGCATCTGCAAAGGTGACCTGTGAGACCATCGGCTGAGCAGATCGGTTCCTGTACACTGGTTGAGACAGAGCAGGAGTCCTAGTTTGCATGTTGAGTTCCCATTCAAGGTGAAAAGCTATGTCAGCTGCATTCCACTCTGAAACAAAACTGGGCTCCTCAAGAACGCTGTGTGTCCACTTGAGGATGCATAGGCCATGGAGCAATACTTTCCGGGCTAGTATTTACTCGGCCTAACCAAACCCCGGTACTGTAGCAGAGGGCTCGGATGGCTTGGCACCATTGTCTGGCTTTTCTTCGATTCTTGGTCTCTTGAGGGCCTTTTGCTCGTCTTCCAACATCTGTGTTGCTGACTGTTGCAGCGCTTCGAGATTTGTTTGCAAGCTTGTCAGGCCTTCTTGTATGCGGTGGGATGCCGTGCCTGTGAGATCCTTGTCCTGCTCCTCGTCGCTCACATTCATGGTGTCGTCCTTGGTCTCTATGCCAGCTGACGCCTTGGCTGTGGCCAGGGATTCCCTCGCCTGTTCCAGTGCGGTTTGAGCTGCAGTGACTCGCTCGTTCATTTGCTTCTCTTGCTCCATGAATTGAGCGCTGTAGCCCTGCCATTGCGTCACCGCTTGGCTGAGGAAGGACCTCCATGCATTGTGCAAATTGTATCTCGCCAGTTGTGCTTGCTGCAATTCCTTGCGTGCCTTTCCATGAGCCGTTACCACTGCATGCAATTGTTTTGTCTGCTGCTGCCCTTCCTTGATGGCTGCATCGTTGACCATATTTTGCAATTCCGGTGGTAACACATCGTTGTGCTTTTTGAGAGCTGCCAGTATGGTTCTCAGCTGTCGATCCTCTGGCGCTGCCTGTGAGGGAGGCGGTGCCGCTGACGCAAGGGTGTTCATAGCTGCAAGCCAGGGTGGCTCTGTGACATTCTGCGGAAGAGCTGGAGGACCAAAACCTTCCATGTCCAGGTTCACACCTTTGCCCTTTCCTTTGTGGGATCCCGGTGGTTGCACATCTTGCTTCTTCGCTTTTCTGGATGGCCTTCTCCTGGGCGTCTGTCGACGTCTTGGGGCTGCCGTCCATTGTGCATTGTCCTGGTGCTCCTCCGGCCAGAATTGGCCATCCCATTTTGCATCGTTCCAGTCGGCAGCATAGCTCCACTGTACTTGGCGTTGCTCCTTGGCTACCCGATTTCCTGCCTGGAATGTCGGGTCTGCACATAGATGCCATGAAACTCCACAAACTCCGCAAAATTGGTGAGATCTTGCACAAATTTTCATGCATGTGGCGCATCTCCATGCTTGAGAGGCTTCCGTCATTGTAGATACAAAATTGCTGATGTGTCCAGCGTCTCTTGAGTGATGGTTGCCCAAGCGATGAAGGGCTTTCCAGATCCTGAGGTGTGAGGCAGTGATTTGCCTTCTCTTGATCAGGTGTAAGAACTTGCGCGCTTTGGCTCGGGCTCGTCTGTGTGCTCTCCTTTGTGTCGGAGTCGTTGTAGGGCACAAATTCTGATTTGCAATCAGAGGCGATGTTGATTTGTTGCAGAAAAATCCAAAACAACAAAAGTCTGACGCTCATAAACCAGAGAAAAATCCACGATTGTTGCAACCAATACCAGGAGTTGTATCCGGTGTAAGGTCACCGCAGAACCAGGTTGAGCCAGTCAGTAGTGGGGCCCCTCCAATAAAATCAGAAAAATCAAAATATCCAATGTACCCCAATGCCAGACCACCAATGAATAGCAACAGATGAAATCAATGCCGCTGAATTGGATATCAGGAATCAAGGCCAGTGAATAGATTGTTGAAACCACCCTTGTCAGTCAAGCCAATGACAGTGACAGTTGTGAAAGTCAACAACGTTAACAAACGTTGGAAAAGGTCCAATGCCAAGTCAACGAAAATGGCGAAGAACCCGCGGGGAGTGACGACGTCCCGCTAAGGGCAAACTTTGTTTTGAGCCGGAATGCCCTTCCATCGCTGCGGCCTGGTTCCTTCGGACGTTCAGGCGTGTGGGCAGTAGTGGCGCAAACGACTTGGCGAGCCTCAATTGTGCCCAGACCTCGAGGTCCGCGTCTTCGAAATCGTTGAGTGTCGTGGTCGTCCATTCCTCGTATATGGGCACTGAGCCTATCGATTGGCTACGGCGGAACCACCGCGTCCGGAATAAGTTCTCGCAGACAAGTGGCTGCGTCAGCACCATGCGGTGCATCTTCTGTGACAGCGCACCGTCACCGCACTCGTAGAGAAGCTCCAGCCGCCGCTGCCTGGTATACCTACCCCTCTGAAAAATATGAAAGTCAGTTGGGGTTCCTATTCCCAATATATGGAAAAAATAAAATTCATGTTCCTAACCATCAAACAGCACAAGTCAAACACGATAATATGAACCAACGTCCAAAAAATGAGATACTGTGATACCATTATAAAGCAACTACAGTATGATCTTTATCATCATTTTGCATGAAAAATCCCGTTCATTGTCAGTTGTCCCACACTGTTTCATGGTACCCTCTGGTAAACTAAGAGTTAGCTGTGGAAAATGGCCCAGTCGAAATAGTGAGTTTTCCCATGAATAGCATGGTGGATCTGTCCATAGTTTTTTGTTAGTTTACCATAAAAAAATGTGATTTTTCCATTGTTTTCCCATTAAAAATTGTGATTTCCATAGGTTCTCATGGTAAATTCAAGCCATCCAAACTTCTTCATTTACCAAGTGCGCCCCTGGGGCCAGCGAAGATCAATGGGACCACACATGTTAGCCAGGAAGATGTGACGAATGTCATCATTATGTGACGAATGTTATACCATTTAATGGGAAAATCACCATTTTTAGTAGGAAAACTACGGAACATCACCATTTGCAATGGTCAACCTACAAAAAACGATGGAAAATCACCATGCTATTAATGGGTAAATCCACTATTTCAATGGCCGTTTTCAATAGTTTTTTGTATGTTTACCAGAGGGTATACCCAAAGCCTACCCAAAGTTATGATAACCAGAATCCGAATAAATCTAGTATGACTAAAATACCCATAGATTTTCTTCCATATTACTATAGTATTATGATATAGTTACTATAACCTAATATTACCAGAATCCCAATAATACTATGTAAAATTAATATAACTATGTATAACTAGTATAACTATGTATAACTAATATAACTATGGATAACTATGTATAACTAGTAAATATGTAAAAAGAATATATAAATAAAGATAAATAAATAAATATATATATAACATTATATAACTCATATACTTCGTATACACGTAGTTTTATCCCAGCCCGGTGGATGTGAACTTTAATCACTTTGATCAGCCACGGCACCGGCCAACTCAAAGGTGGTGCTCACCGGTGCCGAGGTGTCGATGGAAGAGAAGGTCTGGCGCAAAGCGAGGTGATCGATGGGAAATCCTCGTGTTTTTCATGGGATCATGGGATAATAGTAACTATTAATATGAATGGATATTAACATACTATTAACATACTATTAATGGATATTATGGATAATGCATATTATTATATAGTATTGGTGGATATTAACTATTGATATTATTAGGAGATAGGAATGGATAGTTACGGATTATCATTAATAGTTTCTATGGGATAATTACGGGATTATTCATATGAATAATATTATTAATGGATTTGGACTTCAAGAAATTGGGATAATTATGGGATAATCATGGAATAATTATGGGATAATCATAGTAATTGTTTGGGATACTATGGGATAATAGAAAATGTTAATGGATTTAGATTTCAACAACATGGTATTCAATAGACAAATTTCAATCAATAAAACTATGATACATGTATATGAAAGTAAATAGGATATTTAATGCAATGTGTATGCAATATATGAAGGATATTTGATGTTGCTTAAGTAAATATATATGTATATATATATATATTTGTATATATGTGTATGTGTGTATATGTATGTCTATGTATGTACATGTATGTATCTGTGCATACATCATATATCTATACAGAGAGAAACACGCAAACATGATTTATGAATCTAAACACACAATGGGTGTTCAAAACCAAATCTAATCTAATATGTGTGAATAGAATGTTGATATACGTATGGTTTACAATTCAAAACATCTTACAGCATATCACAGCATATCAACACAACATCTTTCCTTTTTTTGGGGGGAGGGGTGGTCGTACCAATACTTCACACCCAGCAACATGGTAAATCTTAGTTATCCCACGCAAAACAGGATTAGCTGGTTTGTATGTATCCTCATGTAATGTGAAACAAACGATTAGCCTATTAAATTACCCATCAAGCAAATTCACCGTCTCCGCCGTCTCAATATCTGAGTTAGTAGGCAATTTTAACTCCGGCTTGGCAGCTGGGTATCATTGTCATACTAATTCGCGCCTGCATACCGCAAAGAACAAGGCAAACACAAACCTCGGGTTGCTACCGGTCAGTCGATCGCTGTGTGGTTTCTTCAGCAGGGCTCAAGCTGGCGAATTTGGTCATTCTGGTGGTCCACAAGTGGTGGCAAAACCCCCAGGTTGCTGTGGTTGCCATATGTGGATTCGACTTGAGTTGGATCATGACAAGTATGTTCCTGAACAGGAAAACATGGGAACCAAGTTGTGAAACGCCTAGTATCGCCTAGTCATACATGGGGATTCGTCCGAATTGGTAAAGATCTCCCTGCTTTGATTCATGAAAAACGTCTAAATCATACAAAACATAATAGTGATATGGATCGTTTTGTCTTATGCTTTTGGGGTTACTGCTTGGCGGTGCAGTTCCACTTATATAATAAACCAATAATAAAACTGAGCTCTGTTCCAACCTATTGGGGTTATCACCATGGTTGCATCCATAGGTTACCCTGTGGTAAACTAACATAACTATGGAAAATCACCATGTTTAATGGGACAATCCACTGTAAATGGCCGTTTTGAATATATAGCTATGTTAGTTTACCAGAGAGTACCAGCAAACTGTCCGCCCAGTTTGGGATTTCTTGGCCGGCTCGACCTCTCTTCCGCCACCCAGCTTGAACCGCAGCCAGGAAACGTAGAGAACAGCACAAGTCATCAAGGCCATGATCATCGCTCTGGGCAAGTCTCCTTGGTGACCCCAACACATACAACGGTGGCTGCCCATAGTTAGCTAAGTTAGCTTATAATTCCAATAAATGTTGGGTTTTATTGCAGATATATCCACGGTTACTTTGGCTACAATGTGGGCCCCCCACAGTTCTGTTTGTTGGTTTATAAACCTCATGAATTGACCCCAACACATACAACGGTGGCTGCTCATAGTTAGCTAAGTTAGCTTATAATTCCAATAAATGTTGGGTTTTATTGCAGATATATCCACGGTTACTTTGGCTACAATGTGGGCCCCCCAGTTCTGTTTGTTGGTTTATAAACCTCATGAATACTATAGTTAGAAGTACAATAAACCATAGTTATTGGAGTTATTTGCACCAACTTAAAATTTTGTTTATAAACCATAGTAAGTATATAGATATATCTACCATAAAGCATAGTTATTGGAGGTATGTTCACCAACTTAGCTATCGTAAAGGGGGCCCCACATTGTAACTGACCGTGAATTTATGGCCATCGAGGAACAAGATCTATAGATATGAGCCTGCGCCGAGTCTCTGGAGGGATTTTCGCATTCCTCGGCCGCATTGGCAATCCTTAGGTGCAGCCAGCCCCGTGCCCGGCCAGAACGTACCCTCTGGTTATGTCTAACAGTTTGCTATTGAAAATGGCCATAGAAATAGTTGATTTTCTCATTAAAAATGGTGATTTTCCATAGCTATGTTAAGTTACCAGAGGGTAATGATGATATTATTCTGCCATGATCCGGGTGATTGAAAGGAGTAGATGTACATATTCAATCAGATACATATTTACAAAACACTTTTATGAAGTTAGGATACTTCCTCTGGGTAATTATACCCGAAGTGAGCCGAGCCGACCAGCCCATCCGTAAGCATCAAACCCAGCCCTGTCCAAGGTCATTATTGGATCGGATGGGATGGGATCGGAAGGGCTGGGCCCCTGGGGTGAGGGATTAATGTGAAAAAAAGCGCTTTTGCACATGTGAAAATGACGCTATACGGAACCAACAGTCTGAAATGCAAAGGCATTGGTCAGTTCCTCCTGCTGGGCCTTGGTTTCCCTTCTCATTGACTTCATCGGTCCACCTGATTCGCACAGTCAGTCAAAATCTTGTTCGAGGTGGCTTTCATAGAGGTGTTTGCCTCTCTATTATTTCCTGCCAACTGCCAGGATGCCGTCTCCATCGCCGTACAGACTGAATTCAATTGTGAGATAAAGTACTCAACGACCTCTGTTGCGTGCATACAGCTGGCACATCGAGGAGCCCGCAGCTCAGTTCTCCACAGCTATAGCCACTGAGACTCAGCCACCACAGTAGCCGTGAATCCACGAGAAACTGCGTTCTCTTCGCCACGCTCACTGCGCTTGGCGGCGCCACGCTCGTAGAAACAAAAGTCCAAGGTCTCCTAAGCTCCAGCAGAAGCTCCCCAGGCGCCCGATATAAAGGCGTGGTGGATACGTGTATATCACATATATACAGCGGCTTCGACTGTCAGATTAGCATCAAGTGCATGTGCAAATCTGCACATATGATCCGATGGCCCTGCTAGAGCGTCAAAATTCAAAGAGCCCTTAAACGAATACCCTCTGGTAATTGAACATAGCTATTGAAAATTGTCATTTGTAGTTAATTATACCCATTAAGAATGGTGCCTTTCACTAGTTATGTTACTTTGCCAGAGGGTAGCCAGAGTAAGGGACATGCGGCCAGCGTCTGGCTTCGAGAGAAAGGTGGCTGTCCCTCTTAAGGCTTCGGTGGTGACATCGTTGACGACTGCCATTGCAGCCATCCTCTTGTGAAAACGTTGGCATGATGCCCCTCCCCGCTTTTTGAAAGTTCAAAGCTAAAAAACATTTTGTACGATAAGTGATAAAACCCAAACCCAATACTTGGTGGAAGAGATGTTCATAAATAAACATAAAGAAGTAGAAGTTAAGTCAGAATGAGTTCCGTACATTGAAGTACTATAAGTTTTTAAGTTGCTTAAGTGTTCTACAATACAAACATGCAACTTATTGAACTTATAAGTTGAACTTACTCATGGTATGGAACTTTAAGTGCAACTTCAAACTTCCTACCTCTGGAAGCCTCAAGTTCCAGCTAGTCAGTAAGTAGGGTAGCTTCAAATATGCGTGCAAGTGTCCGTGAACATTTGTCTCGCCTCACCCGGCCCCACCCCCAGACACAACTCATATACAACAAAACAAGTGCGACTTGTTAGTGGACAGCAGTAAAAGACAAGCTGATGGTGTATATTTATGTCTATTTATGTCTATTTATTTACTTGTTTGTTTTGTTTTATATAGTTTGTTTACATTTCTCTATATCTATATCTTTAAACACAAATATTGAGTATTTAAATAAGCACAAACATAAAATATAAATACACATGTTGATAGATATAGATACGCATGGCTAGGAAGATTTGGATACAAATACCTGATTGTGAGTACATGAAGCTGAAAGACCAATGTACGCATAATTCTCTCCTCGTACAAAACTGATATCCAACTAAAGGTGAAAACCCCTGACAATACACATCTATATTAAATACTATATGTAAATATAAAACTCCGGAGATATAAACGCATACAAATATAGCTAGAACAGTCAGTTCGTGGGGGATCACACGAAGAAAGTATTTTTATTAGAATGCACATACCCAGATGTTCATACCCGTACCCCACAAATGGCCCAAATGTTGGCAACTAGAGCATATGTAGAGCATATAGAAGATACCTCCTCCGATACGAAATAGGCGGTTGGAAGATTAGTTTCCAGTAAAGCTTGGCTATTTTCAGGGTTAATGTTGCATAACCCAGGGTATATATCAGGTAAACATTTCATACGTATATATATATACACATTAATACATATGTGTTTATAAATATATATATATATGTGTTACATGTGTAAATGTATATATATATATATATGTTCCATATGTGTATATATATATGGCGGATTTGTAACATATATAAATATATATTTATAAACATACGTACATTAATATGTATATATATATATAAATACATATATATATATACATACATGAACATATCTATATATATATATATGTATTATACAAGGTGGGCCCCTAAGATAGGCAAGTTGCTTTTTAATTAGGAAAACTGTTGTTTATAGTAGTATCTACAGTAAGCTTGGTTTTTAAATGTATATATACATATAAATGATTATAAATGTATATACAAACATTCATTGTTATAGTTAAATATTGTTATGGTTTGGCATGGTTATTAGTATTATTATTACTGTACTTATGATTGTGAACATCATTATCTGGTTGGTGGTTTCAACCCCTCAGAACAATATAAGTCAGTTGGGATTATTAATCCTAATGTATGGAAAGTAAGACATGTTCCAAACCACCAACCAGGTATAAACATGTATACATACAGTATATTCACATCCTGCTTGGTTTCGCACCGTTGCACTGTTTGTTATCATCATTATGCATCCCCAAATAGATGGGAAAGTAGATCCCCTATTAATTTCATGGTGATTTTCTTTTCCATCTATTTGGGGATGACTATAAGCATATTGAAAAAGTTTGGATAACAACATCTGGTTGGTGGTTTCAACCCCGAAAAATATTAGTCAGTTGGGATGATGAGATTCCCAATATATGGAAACAAAAATAATGTTTTAAACCGCCAACCAGAAATCCATGGCCTTCCTTCCAAGAGTCACATCGTAACCAATAAAGGCATAGCTCAACGTTGCCGCGGATTGGATGGTTGCCGTAAAGCCGTAGGGGAAGAAGGGATACAAATAGCCTGAGCTCCGATAAATGGTTTATCTATTAAGAATGGTGATTTTCCAGTGATGTTTGTTTACCAGAGGGTAGATAGAAATCATGAGAAATCAGAACTGGTTGGTGGTGCAATAACCATCTTGAAAAATACGAGTTCGTCAATGGTTGGTGGATTATCTATATGAAATGGAAAATAAAAAATGTTTGAAACCACCAACCAGCAGACCATCTGGATGAATTACAATTGTTCACTACGACCATTTGGGGATAGTTGCCATGACAACTAAGGTCCCATCATTCCAGTGACGTCGCGTTGTGAGGTCAGCGTAGTTTATCCTAATAGCCTCTATATGTTAACTATATGTTAACTCATTTTATCACCAATATAAGATCATATAAGGTGGTGCAGGTCGTTAGCCAAGTTGGCAAACATAGCACCAATACTTCTTGGCTTATTGTAGATCTATCGGACTCGTCGGTTATCGACCGGCGAACTAGGGGCACCATCTTCATCGATTGCTTGATATTACACCGCCTATCAACCAGTTGGACACGGACATCTATGATAGTTATGGTTGGTACCCTCTGGTAATTTAACATAGCTATTGAAAATGGCCATATATAGTGGATTTACCAATT